>BQNB010071549.1:0-32732 GCA_026074375.1 Tanacetum coccineum
GGCTTTTAGGCCCAATAAGCATAAACGAAATATATAGATTACTACAAGTCCGAAATTAATCGAATAAGCAAATCAATAAGCAAATAAGCTTTTAGCTTATCCAATCTCGAGTTACTCCCTTTGCTGCTTCCGTCGCCTCGAATCGTTAATATCTCATTGCCGTAGGGAATACAAACAATCTTTTCGTCATAGACAATTACATCATGATACTTCGACAACCAATCCATTCCAATTACCACATCAAAGCTACCAAGTTCTACAAGTAATAGGTCAGTACTAAACAGGTGATCGAGCAAGTTTAACGTATAACCCCTAATAATAATGTTGGATTCGGCAATTCGCGCATCGGCTAATTCAACAGTACATCTAACGTCTAACGCGGTAGGAGGGATATCAATTAAGGCACTAAACATAGTCGATACAAAGCTTCTATCGGTTGCAGAGTAAAATAAGATGTATGCATAATGGTTATTGAGAAGGAACGTACCCGTAACGACGTTGGAGTCTGGGTTGCCGTCACCTCCTCCTAATCCATAGGCTTTCCTACGAGAATCATTGTTAGTAGCGCTGTTCCCACGATTCTGATTCTTGAGTTTAGGGCAATCACTTTTGTAATGTCCCTGACCACCACATCCAAAACAGGTCACAACCATCTGGTTCGCCACAGTGGCTCTTGGTGTTTGGGCAGCAACAGTAGTCTTACAGTCTCGGGCCATGTGGCCCACCTTCTTGCATCTTGTACACTTTATAGTGCATGGTCCTTTATGGTGCAATATGCACTTTTTACAGTACGGAGCACTCCTAGCATAACCTCTTCTCTCATTTTTGCCCACCGTGACAACTTGAGCCACGTTCTGCCTCTTGAAAGGTGGCTGCTGTACACGGTTGCCCCGTGGGTTGTTGTTGAACTTTCTCTTTTGCTCAACATTCCTTCCAGCATACATATAAACTTTCTGATCCATTAAGCTAATAGCCATCCTGATGGCATCTTGTAGTCGAACTGGCTTAGAAGAGGTAACATTACCTTGAATGTTATCTGGCAGACCCCAGATGAACCTCTTAATCTTGTCGTTCTATTTGGGAACCATTTTGAGACACAGCAGGGTCAACTCTTGGAATCGTCGCGTATAACCAGCGACGTCAGTCCCTTTGACACACAAGTTTCACAACTCATTTTCTAATTTCTGAATATCATTTCTCGGATAGTACCCCTCAATCATCAGCTTCATTAAATTTGTCCACGACATCTCATATGCCTCGTCAATGCCAATAGTCTCCACGAACAATTGCTGATACGAAACACCGATTCCATTTTCTCGAACCATCTAGCCAAACCGACGACTCCTTCAGTACCACTAAAGTTGCATGGTTGACAATTGAGAAAATCCTTGTAGGTACAAACCTTAGCAACTGGTGCATTTCTTTTTGCACCTCCATTTTCCCCATTCTGGTTTCCATCCCCATTATTGTTACCTTGGCTTCCATTTCCTCCACTTTCGTTATCATTATCATCTCCGTTTTGGCTTTGGTTTTCATCAATGAGTCCAACATTACAGTTGGCCTCTTGAGCAGCCAACTCCTCTTCTACTCGTTGAGAGATTAGTTCTTCGATGGCTGCGGGTATCATACCAGAGCTAGTAATAGTCATAATTCTAACCATAAATTTCAACACAAGGTAAGATTCGGAACAAGATAAAGTTAAAAGAAACAATAAATAGAATTTACAAAATAAAGTTTATAAAATAAATTAGAATAACGTTTTTCCAGAACGAACGAATAACATGATTATCTGGTATCAAAGCAAGAGAAGATCATAATAACAATAAGATTTCATTTCATACGAAATTCAAAGTCGGTTACATGATTTCCCAAAACGAGGACTAGATTTCTATCTATACTACCATTACTACTACTATGATGCCGATCAATACGTAAACAATGACGTAACAAGTCTAAAGGCGATAACCCAAATGCCTCCTAGCATAGGTCTCAAGTCTCCCGAACCTCACACGATCATAGAAGCAAAATCGGTGAATCTGCCTTAAATCCCTTTGAGCATACGACATACTATGCCAGAGACGGTCAACTCTCTGCTTCTCAACACCTAACATGCCTCTGAGTCTCATGTTATCCCACTCTAACATACCAATCCTTTCTGACATAGCAGCGCTCTGCTGACTAGTCGCCATAATCCTATGTCCTTGGTCCCTCTGTACACTCTCGATAACGCTGACTCTATGAACAAGGAGCTCTACCATGTGATCATATAACTCCTGCATGACCACATCTAGTCCTCTCTACATAACCTCTAAAGATCCATCGGCACTAACCAACTCAGGAAAATCCTCTCTAACAGGCTCAACAAGGTCATCCGAACAACAGGATGAGTAACTCTGTCAACCCCAATCTCAACCGCGCCTCTCGTACTAGACTCAGCCTCCTCATCGAACTCGTCCTCAGTCTTAACTCTAACATCTGCCTCCCTAGCTGCTATAGCATTAGTAGCTGCAATACAAGCGTCGATGTCTGCCTGAACATCGAAATCAATATCGGACTCAATGTAGGACTTGTAACTCTCCTCTAAACTAGCCTCACTATCAGTCGCGGAAACAAAACCCCTAACCCTATTACGAGGTGGTAGCAGGTCGGCACACACGGGAGACAAGGCTCCAGGTGTGGGTGCAACTAAAGATACTAAATCGGATAGGGCCTACGCCTCTTACAAGATGGCCCCATAGATGATGAATATGATGGTCTCTCACTAACTAATCGTGCTGATGAAGAATGTCTCAAAGAAGAAGAATCTGAAGGGTATCTCGATGAAAGTCAGTGTGTAGGTATGTTGGGAATTAAACTTATCACACTTAGTATAGCCAAGGGAAGAGTTTATACTGCCAAGCTTAGTTAGTACTGCCAGAGTTGAAGATAATACTTCTAGAGTAAGTTAGTACTGCCAGTACTAACTTAACACTGTTGAAGGAGTTAAGACTGCTGCATGAAGACTTAAGACTACTCAAGAGATAAAGACATGTAAAGAGATATGTATTGACTTATTTTGTGTATATTCTATTTAGTTAGAAAGATATGCATATAAGATTAGAATTATAAAAGATTGGTAGTTATCTTGTAAAGGACTCCTTGGAGTATAAAAGGAGATCCCAGGGTATGATGTTTAATATATAGAGTTGCATGTATGATAGTAATAGCTTCAAGGTTGTAAACCCTAGTACTACACAGAGTACTCGTATTATTCATAATAATAAAATTGGAGCTTTTCAGTTATATCATTGTTCTTAAAGTTTACTGTTTCATTGATTTTCTTCTAAGTATTAAAGAGTAGATTACAGATACTCTTTGGTATTCACAAAGTTTCTACTATAGTTGTTTTGGATTTATCCAAAGTAACTTAACCTTTACAAGCCAAGGAATAGATCTTGAGTTGGGATCAACAAGTGGTATCAAAGCTTGTGTTATGAAACTTTAATCTAGAAGAAACTATCAAGAAGAACTCTTTACACACTAAGAAGAGATGGATCTAGAAACTGCCCAAACCAATACTACTACAAAGTTGCCCCTTCTCGAACAGGGTGAATATGATATGTGGAAACTAAGGATTGAGCAATACTTTCAAGTACAAGAATATGCTTTATGGGATGTCATAGAGAATGGAAACTCATTCAAACCAGCAGCTCAAACAACAACAAATGCTGAATGTGACAACCGTGGCTTAAGCAGGTTGGTCAAACCGTAGCGTTGACCTAAATATCTGTTCTATAAGTATGGGTTATGTGTAATATGTGTTTATACGTGTTTATATGTGTTTGTGTGGGATATGTGAGATTGCATAATCAATCCATTGAGTGTAACCGTCTCATTGGGATTGAATTTGTGTTGGATTTTGTGGAACTCATTTCGTTTACTTTTGGTGACAAGGAAATGATTTTGGTAATTGAAGCGGTATCGCGTTAATTGTGTAAGTAATTATACGTATACATATTTATGTGTTAGTAATATTAGGAAGAGATTAGGTTCTAGTAGTAAGGATATGAAAGAAATGAAATTTCTATTTTTGGAATATTTGGTTTAATAAAAATGAAAAGTTAATTATTTTTAAAAGTCTAGTAAATTGCGTTTACGCAAAACGGTATGCGCAAATAAGCTTAGGTTTTTGTAGAAAATTAAAGTAATGTTAATAATTAAGTAATTAATAAATAAATAAAAAAAAATAAAAAATATATAAATAAGGCCATTCGGCCGGATAAGGGAAAGAAAGAAAAAAAAGAGTTTTAAAAGAAAACAAATACTAACTAGACTTTATCTATATTTAGTTTGGGGGCCTATAAATACAAAATAAAATCCCACAACCCTCCCCCTTGTGAGATTGGTCGAACAAAAAGAAAAGAGGAGAAAAAAAATTAGGGTTTTTGCTTTTGGGAAGAAATCAAGCTCTAAGGTAAGTTTTAATTAATCCTTGTTAGTTATTAATCTTTAATCATGTAATAATTAATATGATGGATAATTAGGGTTTACTAAATCTGTAATTAATGGTATAATGACCATGTTATAATGATTAGGGTTGAATTAGAAGCTTATGGGTGTAATTGGTTAAACTTAATTCGCGTTAGAATTTGATTTAGATTGGGGCAGAATTTAGGGTTGTGTTGTTTGACTGGTATCTAAATGATGGTAATAGATTTTGTCAAGTTTCCAGTGCCTATAACGTAGCTCAGAGAGTCTAGTTTTCAGAACATCCGGCCTTGAAGGTTTATGAGGTCGGGAAGTCATTCAAACGTTGGTTGCAAGAAATTTGTCAGAGCAGTAAATAAGGGTCAGATTTAGGTCATATTATGAGGTATAAAACCCCACTTAAAATTTGAATTAGGATTAGACCTTCTACAGGAGTTTAGTTCTATGTGTCTATTAGAAATCTCCCAAAGGAGAGCTTCTTATTTCGAGTCTAAGTATGGTTTTTAGGTCCAAACTTTTAGTGTGCAAACAGATCCGAATTGGGACTGTTTTGAAGTTTGATTTTATTAGGAGTACTTGTGCATGTAAATGGCTCTTGGGAATCATGAGGTAGTTAATATGCTCATAGATGAACATAGGAGATTTTTGGTATGAATTATGGAGGTCAGTAAGTAGAGGTTTTGAGTACGTTAAGTCACGTTAAAATTCTACAGTTTTGAACAAATTGTGACTAACTAGTGAAACTTGTTAATGAATTGGTTAAAGTTGGGTATGGTGTCGGGGTGACCCGTGGGGTTAATAAAACACCTTAGACATCCATTATATGATTGTTACATGTGCAAGTGAAGATACTTCTAATGGGTTAGGGAATCTCCTGATGCTCCATTAGTTAAGAAGTTGATGTCAGATGATAAGTTAGAGAAGAAAATTGTTTTTCCTACTGATTGTAAATTGAATTGTTTAGACCAAACCATCAAGAAAAAACCCGTTAAGGAACAGTTGAGTATGCTGAAATGTATAGGTCACAAAGTCCTAGGGGAAATCAAAAAAACTGGAATAATCAGAAGTCCCAACAGCTAGGAAGTAACTTTGTGATGTACAATAAAGCTTGTTTTGTCTATGGAAGTTTTGATCATGTGCATGCTCACTGCAATTACCATCAAAGGGAAATGGTGGAATCTAGGAATAATTATGCAAGGGTAAATTACAATTATTCTACTAAAAAGACTCACCCCAGTGCTCACAGGAACATGGTTCTAAGAGCAGTTTTAATGAAAACTGGCCTAAAAACAGTTTATACTGCTAGGCCTGTTACTACTGCTCATCCCAAAACTATAGTTTATAGTGCTAGACTAATGTCACATTTTTCTAAATCAGCACAATCAACTGTAAAGAGGCTCTATCAAATAAGAACAACATTAACTAACAAAAATTCTAGTCAAAAAGTTAATACTGCTAAGAGAAAATTTTATACTGCTAGGCAAAAATCAGTTAATACTGCTAGGCCAAATTCAGCAGAAGTTAATGCTGTGAGAGAAAACCAGGTTAATGCTGTTAAGGCCTCAGCATGTTGGGTTTGGAGACCTACCAAACTTAATAGTGCATCAATTACTTTGAAGAGACATAATTATGTTGATGCACGAGGCATATCCAAGTCAGTAATGGCTTGGGTCCCCAAAAGAAACTAATTTCCTTATTTTCATGTGCAGTGTCATCCACAAAAAGAAGATCAAGGCTATGTTGACAGTGGATGCTCAAGGCACATGACAGAGAACATGTCCTATCTCTCAGACTTCAAGGAATTTGATGGAGGATATATTACCTTTGGGGGAGAAGCCAAATGAGGGAAAATTACTGGTAAAGGAACTCTTAAAACTGATGTGTGACATAAAAACAAACAGAGTGATTCAGTGAGAAAAAGAAATGAGAGAAAATAGTAAGCTGAAAAACAAAAAGAGAGATGTGTGACATAAAAACTGACAGAGTAATTCAGTGAGAAAAAGAAATAAGAGAAAATAGTGAGCTGAAAAAACAAAAAGAGAGATGTGTGACATAAAAACAGACAGAGTGATTCAGTGAGAAAAAGAAATGAGAGAAAATAGTGAGCTGAAAAACAGAAAGAGAGATGTGTGACATAAAAACAAACAGAGTGATTCAGTGAGAAAAAGAAATGAGAGAAAATAGTGAGCTGAAAAACAGAAAGAGAGATGTGTGACATAAAAACAGACAGAGTGATTCAGTGAGAAAAAGAATTGAGAGATATAGTGAGAATAAAAACAGAAAGAGAGCTTGTGAGAATCAAAATTGATGATGGAAATGCTGTTTGGAACAAAATTGGAGTTATGTGGGTGACTCAAAGTATGTGTTAGGCACTTAACTTACTTACTGTGGTCAAGTTAATGCTGCCAGGCATACACTTACTACTGCCAGTCTTAGTTAATGCTGCCAGTTGTTGAGGGTGATTTCATAAATGCTTCGATTAAGGGTTTCAATCACTCATTCGATCGATTTTACACTTTGATATACTCTATAATCATAAACCATAACTCAATTTTATCATTCATCGTCAAAACCCAACACAATGTCGAACCTAAAGTTTGCTTAAACTCATAATTTGGTTATGTTTTTGGAGAAACCCAAAGAAAGTAATGGGTTTGAAGGAATTATTGACTTTTTGAATGCAACTTCTATCAGATATGTGCTAATGGTGAATCCTACCATCTATACTTCATGCATTAAGCAATTCTGGGCTACTGCTAAGGCAAAAACTGTCAATAGGGAAGTGCAGATACAAGCCTAGTAGAGGATGATGGTGATCTCTACTTGAGTCGAGTGTGAGAAGAGCTCTTCAATGAAAAGATGCTGAAGGTACTGAAGTCTACCCCAATACTACCATTTTTGCGCAGAACTAGGTAAGAATTAGGGTATGAAAAAATCTTACACAAAAGCTTAATTTCTATTAAAGCTTTTTTTTTTTTTTCACCTCAATGGAAATTTACTTTTCCATATAATTCAGCAAGCCTTAGTCTAAGACTACTTGCTTGGAATGATTTAGTAGCACTATGGACTCTGCTGTAATCGTTCTTGCCACAAATTAAAATTCAACTTATTATGTACATTTTTGATAATATGGTGAAGAACTTGGAGGGTGGAGTTAAATTTCTAATGTATCCAAGGTTTGTGCAAGTGTTCCTAGATAAACAAGTTAAAGGAATGACCAAACATAAAGAAATTTATGTTACACCTTCTCACACTAAGAAGGTCTTTGCAAATATGAAGAGAGAAGGAAAAGGTTTTTCTAAGAGAGTTACCCATTTATTTGAAACCATGATGGTTCAAGCTCCTAAAGAATTAGGTGAGGGTTCAGAAATACCAACTGATCCTCAACACACACCTACCATTAATCAACCATCATCA
This sequence comes from Tanacetum coccineum, assembly GCA_026074375.1. Taxonomy (NCBI): domain Eukaryota; kingdom Viridiplantae; phylum Streptophyta; class Magnoliopsida; order Asterales; family Asteraceae; genus Tanacetum; species Tanacetum coccineum. The sequence goes on from BQNB010071549.1 coordinate 7,885, forward strand.
TCACAACCTCCAAAGAAGCAAAAGCCTAGGACAGACCAAGAACAGAAACCACTAGGTTTCTCAACTTGTGTCCCACCACAACCTATGGTAGATGAGACCTGAAAGATGTGTATGTGTACTATACTTACATGATTCAATACTAATGAGGTAGAGGATAGATTAAAACTAAATGAATTAATAAAACTTTGTACCAACTTGTCACAAAGAGTTCTTGATTTGGAGAACACAAAGACCTCTCAAGTTGCAGAGATTGCTAAATTAAAGGAGAAGGTCAAGAAGCTAGAAAGAAAGAGTAAGTCAAGAACTCCAGGGCTTAAAAGGTTAAAGAAGGTTGGTAGAACTGCAAGAATAGAATCCTCTGAAGATGAAGGTTTGGGTGCTCAGGAGGATGCATCCAAACAGGGGAGGAAAATTACTGATCTTGATGCTGATGCAGAGGTTACTTTGGTTGATGAGGCTCAGGAGAGAAATGATGATAATTTAATGTTTGATACAGGAGTTTTTGATGAGCAGGAATTTGAAGTTAAAAAGGTAGTTAGTACTGCTGAAGTTACTACTGCCAGTACTACAACAACAACTGTTGATGAGTTGACTTTGGCTCAGACCCTAATAGAGATCAAATCAGCTAAACCTAAGGTTGTTACAACTGCTACTACAACAACTACAACTGCTATTACAAGACCCAAGGCTAGAGGGAGTTGATTTTTAGTTCAGAGCCAGGTGAATTTTAGTAACCAACAACATCATCTTCTCAAACATCACAACTTCCACAGGCTAAAGACAAAGGCAAGGCAAAGATGATAGAAGCTGATAAGCCTTTGAAAAAGAAAGATTAAATTTTGGTGGATGAAGAAATTGCTTAAAGACTTCAAAAAGAATTGCAAGCTGAATTAGAAGAAGAGGAAAGGATGGTAAGACAAAAAGAAGAAGAGGATAACTTAATTTCATGGGATAATACTCAAGCTATGATGGAGGCAGATTATGAGTTAGCTTAGAGACTACAAGCAGAAGAACGGGGTGAGTTGACCATTGAAGAAAGATCAAAACTATTTGTAGAGCTCATGGACAAAAGGAGGAAGTACTTTGCAAAGCTTAGAGCTGAAGAGATCAGAAGAAAACCACCAACCAAAGCTCAAAAGAGGAATCAAATGTGTACTTATTTGAAAATATGGCCAATTACAAGCATAGTTAGTTGAAGAACAAAAGTTTTGTAGAAATTCAGATGTTATTTGACAATACTATAAAGTGGGTAGATTCATTTGTTCCTATGGATACAGAGGTTGTAGAAGGAAGTAAAAGTCAGGCAGAAGGAAGTAAGTACGAGAACAGAGGAAAACTTGAGGTCTGATAATATCAAAGAAGCAAAAGTTAGAGGAGAATGTAGAGTTGATGTGGATGAGAGCAGAAAATAAAAAAGCTTATGGAGATAGTTCTTGATAATGAGGTAGCAATTGATGCTATACCACTAGCCACTAAGTCCCCAATCATTGTTGACTGGAAAATCATCAAAGAAGGAAAGATGGGATACTTTTAAATCATTAGAGCTGATGGTAGTTCAAGGAGGTATTCATCAATGATTAGGATGCTTCAGAACATTGACAAAGAAGACCTGGAAACACTCTAGAAGTTGGTTAAAGCTAAACATGGGAATACAAGGCAAGAGGAGGCATATGAAAGAGTGTTATGGGGTGATCTGAAGGTAATGTTTGAACCAGATGTAAAAGTGAAGTATGGAAAGATCTACAAGGATACAATGTGACAGCTTGGAAGCTATTTTCTTCAAGTGGAGTACATTTTGTGAGAATTCAGAATCTGTATATCTTTATGCTGCTAGAGAAAAAGTATCCACTCACACCTGCAACAATCACAAAAATGCTCAACTAGAAGCTTTCCAAAATTTGCACCATTGGATGAGATGTGCCTACAATTCTGAAACTTCATGGACTCAAACAAGGTCAAGATCTGGAAGTATTTGAATGCATCCTCTGGTGATGGTGAAGACTTTTAATGAAGAAACTTGAGATTCAGAAGAAGAATATCAAGTTTAGGGGAGGATTGTTAGGATTAAAAGCTTCTTGATGCTGTTTAGAAGTAACTGCTGCTAAGGTTAGAGTTACTACTGCTAGTATATATTACTACTGCTAATGGAAGTTAAGACTGCTCAAAGATTTAGAAGAAATACTACTAAGTAGTTAATACTGCTTGCCCCCCCCCCCCCCCCCTATAAAAGTTACTACTGTTAGTGTAACTTAGTACTGCTAGTACTGCTTGAGTAAAGTTACAACTGTTAGCATAAAGTTAGTACTGCTAGTGTAACTTAGTACTGCTGATGAAGAATGAAGAAAATATTCTAAGTAGTTACTACTGCTTGTACACAGTTAGTGCTGCTGGAATAAAAGTTAATGCTGCTACTTACAACTGCTGAAGGATTACAACTGCTAGAAGAGTTTCTACTGTCAGAAGGATAAAGACAAGAGAAAGGATTAAGATGAAGATTGTTTATCAAGATTACTTATGGGATAAGTATGAGATATTTTTGTAAAAGATACGTATAAGTTATTTGTTTAGAAGATCATGATAACTTAGGAAAATATTGTAAGCCTGTTAGGACTCCTTGGTGTATAAAAGGAGGTCCTAGGGTATAGAGTTTAATGTACCAAATACACATACACATTCATACGTTTTTGACCAACCTGCTCAAGCCACGGTTGTCACAAGTACTACACAGAGTACTCATATTATTGATAATAATAATATTGAAGCTTTTCAGTAATATCATTGTTCATACAGTTTACTGTTTCATTAATATTCTTCTAAGTATTAAAGAGTAGATTCTGCATACTCTTTAGTATTCACAAAGTTTCTACCATAGTTATTTTGGATTTATCCAAAGTAACTTAACCTTTACAAGCTAAGGAATCGATCTTAAGTTGGGATCAACAAGTGGTATCAGAGCCAGGTTTTGAAACTTTGATCTAGAAGAAACTAACAAGAAGAACCCTTTATTCACAATGAAGAGATGGATCTAGAAACTGCTCAAACCACTACTACTGCAAAGCTGCCGATTCTCAAACATGCCGAATATGATATGTGGAGGCTAAGGATTGAGCAATACTTTCAAGTACAAGACTATGCTCTATGGGATGTCATAGAGAATGGAAACTCATTCAAACCAGCAGCTCAAACAACAACAAATGCTGATGGTACCTCAACTACACTAATACCAGGTCCTGTAAATACTGAAGAAAAAGTTCAAAAGATGAATGATGTGAAGGCAAGAAGTATGTTACTGATGGCACTTCCTAATGAACATCTAATGACATTTAATCAGTACAAGGATGCTAAGACTTTGTTTGCTGCTATACAAACAAGATTTGGTGGTAATGAAGCCACAAAGAAGACTCAGAAGACTCTTCTGAAGCAAATATATGAGAAATTTAGTGCTCTAACCATAGAGTCTCTTGACTCTATTTTTAGTAGGCTTCAGAAGATTGTAAGTCAGCTAGCTATCTTGGGTGAAAATATTTCAAAAGAAGAGCTCACTTTGAAATTTTTGAGAAGTTTGCCTTCTGAGTGGAATACTCATGTTGTGATCTGAAGGAATAAACCTGGTCTAGACACAATGATCTTTGATGATCTCTACAATAATTTTAAGATTGTTGAACAACAGGTTAAAAAAAACTACATGATCAAGCTCAAGCTTAAGTTCTCAGAATATGGCTTTTGTGTCATCCCCTAGTAGTACTAATGAAGTTAATACTGCTTATGGAGTTAGTACTGCTAACACTCAAGTCAGCCCTTCTAGCACTCAAGTTAGCACTGCTAGTACTCAAGTTAGTACTGCTAACTTAAGTGATGACACTGTTTATGCATTTTTGGCTGGTCAACCAAACGGGTCTCAACTTGTATATGAGGACCTTGAAAAAATCCATGTAGATGACATAGAAGAGATGGATTTGAAGTGGCAATTAGCATTGCTAAGCATGAGGACAAGAAGGTTTTTCCAGAAAACTGGTAGAAAGATCACTATCAATGGGAGTAACACAGCAGGATACGACAAGTCCAAGGTGGAGTGTTTCAACTGCCACAAGATGGGACACTTTGCAAGGGAATGCAGAGGACCTAGGAACCAAGATAGTATACTTGCTTAGTGTGCACTTCTAATAAGATACAAAGTCCATCAATGTAGACTATCATTAGGCATATTTAGAAAGAGCCATTTAATCAAATTAGAGAATGAATATGAGACTATCACTAGTGGTGCTCAATTCAAGCTAAACATGACCTTTTTATGGGTTATACCACGAACCCAACTTCACTCTTGGAAGCAATTCAACCGTTAGGTCAAATTGAATTTCTAGTGCAATAGATTCTCTAATAGTCATTCTCATGTTAGATAAAACAGAATTCCTATATTTGTCTAATGAAGTGTTGCAAGGATAAAATTTGTATTGTCTTTTCACTCAGGGTCTAATATGACTCAACTAACATGGCACTTTTAATCAATATGTGAGAAATTCTAAGGGCGAATAAGAGAGAAAGCAAGTTGTTGTAATTTTAAGAAAGAATGAATCATCTAGAACCTAGGAGTGTGCTTAAGGGTGATGATGTGTGATGTACTATGTTGAGAGTGTTCAAAGAATGCACATTTGCATGTCTTTTACGAAAGAGATTCAATTAAGGTTACTTACCTCAATGGATCTTGTGAATGTTTCTTTGTAGAAACAATGGTGATTAACTAAAGATTAGTTAAATGTATGTTGGACTTTTAAATTGTTGGAGCAAAGTTACGTATGTTGTGAATTTGCTCATGTTTGGCTCTTCGGAGATGACGACTTTACCAATTGCATTGCAAGGTAAATTACTTGAATATTTGGAACAAAGCATTCAAGTCGTCAATCCTACTTCATTATGTATTTTATGCATATATTTTCTAAATATTTGAAACACAACTATTGGACAAGTAGACTCAATATGACATCAATTACGCAATTTTGGAAATGACATCCAAGTCTTGCTTATCAAGTTGGAGTACTTATAAGTTTCCTGATGGAAATTCATAAGTAGTCAATCCTACTTAGAGTGTGTTAAGTTTAGCATGTATAATTTTTACCATAGCGAATAGAGCAAATATTTGAACACTTTAGACTCAAATAAACATCTCATTGTAAGTGTGAGGTTCAATTTGATGACTATCTTGTTGTCTTGTGCAATCAGACTTTGTAATTTCACTGTAATAAACGAGGATGGTTTAAAATATAGACATGGAAAAATATCTATGGTTCTTTTGATTGATATTTCAGTGATCTAGATAAATCCTTTATATCTCGATTTCATGTTCTTTATTCTATATGTTGTTATTAGATTGGATTGATGAGATTGGATTATCGTTTTGAATAATAATAATATCATATTCGAAAATCCTTTTACGATCACTTAGTGAAAGAAAGCTAGGATAATGGTTTGTGGAATATGATTTAATTCTTCCTAGTCCGAACCTCTAGATGGTTAAATGGTTCACATGTGGTGAAGAAGAGATTTATTATGTTATTTGGTAAAGTAAAAGAGAGGTTTGTGTGAGGATAATTTAAGTTTTGAGTTGGCTTTTGTAATTGTTTGAGCTAAGTTACATATGTTGTGCATTTGCTCATGTTTGGCTTTTCGGAGATGACGACTTTACCAATTGCATTGCAAGGTAAATTACTTGAATATTTTGGACAAAACATTCAAGTCGTCAATCCTACTTGATTGTGTATTTTATGCATATATTTGCCAAATAATTAAAACACAACTGTTGGACAAGTAGACTCAATATGACATCATTTACACAAGTATGAGTTATGATCCGATGCATATTCTTATCGTCTTAGAAAAGGATGTCGTTATTTTCATATCAACAGAGTGTGATTAAGTATGTAGGTTTAAGATAATATATCTTGTTACATTTTGATATAATCTCAAAGTAGACAAATAAGAATTCGATTTCTTGTCCACACTCAAACTTGTCAATTAGATTCGATAATAATATCAATCATAATTTGAATAATGAATCAATATATATTCGAAATCTTTCTTGACCCTCACGAACACTCTTTTAAAAGAAAACAAATAAAGATTTTCATAGTATGTTCCATTTATCCTAAGACGAGTTGTAAGGTGAGGTTAATGAATAATGACAAGTTAATTTCTTACTTCAAGATTGTCATATATTTTGCTTGTGCGAAAAACTATTTGTTGATATGTATAGTATGCATAGTTTTTGACATTTTATGAGTATATAAATGATTTTTCTAACCATTTTTATACAACACACATCTTTTGTAAAATACTATACGTTTATAAAAAGAATATAATTATGTGTGTGTGTGTTAGAACAATGCAAGCACAAGCAAAGTTTAAAAAAATATATTTTCTTTTACTTAATTACCAATGTATTAATACAATCTTTTATTTTGTTTAACCAACCCGAGGTCAAACAACGCAAGATGATGAAAATATTTAGACATTTTGTTGGAAGAGAGATAATGTGTTGGAAATATTTTAATGATGGGTTTTAACATATGATCTTAGGACATTATTTTTCCACACACTTGACAAACTATTAAACTCTCATTCCTAAGTGGGTTACTACACTCAAAATGATCTACAAGATGTTTATGTAACACTTGTAAATATAGTGATCTATGCCTATATGCAATGCACAAACAATTTTGCAACTTAACGCAAGAAATCTAGCGTAATTCCTATTAGGCATAATCCGAAAACTAGTAACATACAAATAGCATACATGGCACATAAGTTTAGATATATAATTAGCTCAATTACAAATAGTAATGATTACTTATTAATATCTATTAACCAAGTTAAACAAAAGTAAACACACATAATCATCTAGCATACACATAAGGATATTCGTCGTTGTTTTGTTTATTAGATATAACGATGTATACTTAGCTTGATTTGATTTGAAAATAAAATAGTTCCTCCCCATTTCAAAGATTAATTAAGATCAATATTTTGAAAGGACAAATACATTATTTTTCAAAGATATATAAATTAGAAATGCCCGACTCAAAGGAAAATGTAAAATACAAGTTTTACGTTAAAACAGAACTCAAAGTTTTGACCATTATGTAGTATTTTGCATTTATGACTTATTTAAGTTTAGAATAAAGACTTGAAAGTATTTTTAAATGAAAGGACTTACGGTTGATTTTATATGATTTTTCAAAGTTTGCCAAAATCTGTTGAAACAGATAGACGGCCCCCATAAAGGTGACGACCCCATATATATTTGGGGGCCGCCCTAACATTTATGTGACCGCCACCAGAGACCCCAAAACACGTTTTTTGTTTAAAATCATTTTGTGAATTAACTGTAGAACATAGGACTTTAAAAAGTTGTTCTAGCACACAAATTTCGTGTTTTAGACATTATTTCTACTCTTATGACTTAGACAAACATAAGTTGACACTTCCAAGTTCTTTTGAGAAAATTTTCCTTTAAGCTAGTATACGAAGTATATTTAGTAACAAAACTAGTACAAATCAAACAACAAAACACTTTTCATATTTAATCCTCCTTTATGGGTAATTTGATACATGGATCGTACTCTATTTTAAAAACCATTTGTTTTGAAAACTAGAGCGACATGGCTCTGATACCAATTATGGAAACCGTAGAGGGGGGTGAATACGTTTCTTTTAAAAAAATTTAAGATCAAAGATTATATCACTCTCTGCCGGCGGTCCCATAAATATATGGGGGCCGCCTAGTACATCAGGGGGCCGCCCTATTTAATGGGACTGCCTCGAGAAGAGGTTTTCAGACTAGTTCATTTGTATCAAATCACGAATCAAGTTTGACGCAATATGAGAAGTGTCGATAATGGATTTACAATTACTAGCGCATATTCTACCAATATATCCACACTCACAATGTTTACTACAAAGAGCTACACAACCATGACTAACACAACATACACAACAATTCACACAATCATAAGCACAATGCAAGTGTAAAAGTAAAGCGATAAATGTAAAGACATAAGTAAAGAGAAAGGTAAAAGAAAATGCAAACCGACACGATGATTTTCGAAGTTTTGGTTTTTTTTCGTTAACGAAGCTCTCTCATCGCCCTACTTCCACTTCCTCTAGTTCCAACTCGAGAGTTATCACAATCAACAAAGCTCCCTTTTGGCGGAGAAAACCTTATACCAATGCTTACATTATTTTCTGACACTAAGCTAGATGTCGAGTCCTTCTTCGGGTACAACCAAACCCGTTATGTTTTATGGCCCAACATAACAAACCTTGTGTTTTATGGCCTAAACACATAAACCGCGTCGCTTACAATATTTTCCGACACTAAGCTAAATGTCGAGTCCTAATCTTAGCTAGAACCAATCTACCACTTCACCAATGTATTTTAAGGCCTAAAATACTAACCAACCCACAATAAACCCATCCAAATATATACATCATTTGGATCTACACACTACTAAAGATTGGAAGACATGGACTCGATCTATATGTAACAAATGTTACAAATGGACTAACTAGACTACATAACTTCGTATTCTCTTTGAAGATGATCCGTAGTTCTTCTCTTGCACTTAAGGGAAGTAAGAAAGAGTAAAAGATTGATCGACATTTTTAAACAAGATTTAAACAAGTTAAATGAGCAAAACAAGATTAGAGAGATTTAGTAAGATCTAGAGAGAGAAAGAACTGAGAGAAATTCGTGCAAAAGGGTTGTGAAATCAGTTGGAGATGACCCACTATTTATAAGAGCTAAAAGCTGACAGTCTGGCAACGGCAATCCTGGCGGTCCCTTATATATAAGGGGCCGCCACTAGAAACGCCGCTCCCATTACCCTTTTTTTTTTGTCTTTTTGTGAGGACAGTTTGTATCGTATAGAACTCCATTTTGGAGGGAAAATCGAGATTTCGAATTGTTTATATATTTAAATAAAACAGTTCTTTTATTAAAAAGTATTTGTGTTTATTTATTTTTGTAAAAAATACTTTGTATAGAAATGTAATGGTTAAGAAAAAATATTTTTCTTTGATCATCCTACAAGTTTAATTTGTTTGTACATACCTTATGTGATTTACATCGTGTGCAAATAAATGTCGGTGTTGATGTAGAATTGAGACATCGAGTAGTGTTGATGCCCATGTATGCATTGATGATTTGTGATTACGAGTAACTTGCGTACTTTACGTTATGTATTACAAGTTACATGTTTGTCATCACCAAAACATAAAGAGATCGTATAGATTAAATATAGTAACATTTTCACTAACTCCTTTCCCTCTGTTTTCTGCGTCTTTCTTTCATTTACCCTGCTGTCATACTCTCTTTTATGTAGTGCTCTTTTATCAATCGACTTCTTAACAGATTCCATGTGTTGAATCAGTGTATCACGGAATTCTTGAATCTCGAGTTGAGTGTATTGTAGAAAGTACTTCCGTGTCATTATAACATATTCATCATCCAAATAAATCCGTGACTTGATGAACATCTGAAATTATGTCTCGAATACTTGAAAAACAGCCATGGATCCAATCTCTTGAAATTCTCTTTGTCCAAGTTTCTTTTCGAGTGAACCACATTTAGGAACATTGTGCCTGTAAAAGTTCCAATATCTTGACCAAAGAGTGGTCCAAAGCGCGGTTTGAAATCCACACACGGTTTTCCGAGTTCCTTTTAAGGTCGTTGTTTTGAAAGAACTGTGAGTGTGATAAGTTTTCCAAAAGGATACCCATGCAGACTCTTTTTTTGCTTTGTCTTGAATTTTTTGCATTTGTTGTTCTTCCAAATTTAAACACGAAGATAAAGTATCTTTCGTTTCTATTTTATCAAAAATTGTAAAGTGAAATGATTTGTAGGATCTTAAGTAGGGAGAGTGATTGTTGTTGTAGATTGAATTCAATTAACGTTCACGGGATTTTACAAATCTATGATTTAAACCGAGAAAAGAATAATCTTTTACGGGATTTTACTAAATCAATAAGAAAACCATGAATGTATAAATGATTGAGATTAAGGTTTGTTTGAGTAGAATTAATGGTCTTTTAAGTCCTTGATTTTAATTGTGGTTTTTGGTTTGTTATGTTAAATTAGTTGTCTCTTAAAGTCCAAAGTCCAAAATTGGTCCCCAAAAAATAATTTCACGAAAATGGGGTGGGGGGGTCCCCCCCCCCCCCCCCCCCCCCTTTTTAAAAACCAAAATTGGATAACCAAAAATGGTTTAATTAGATTTTTTTAGAATGATTTAGTTCTCCAGGTTACAAGCAAAAAACCGCTGACATAAAAAAAATCCAAACCGCTACCAATTTTTTCTCACCAAACCGCTATTAATTAGTGTTAGATATGAGTAAAAGACTCGGCCACCCCGTATATTTATTGTTTATAATAGTTTGTAGTTTAATAGTTAATCGTATGTCTTTCAGTTTTAAGCCGGGTACTAATACCCAGTATTTTATAAAAACTATATAAGCATCTTCTAACTTTGGAAGAGGGAAGCTAGTCAATATCATTTTCACTTTAAACACATACACTCTCTCTCGAAAATCCCTCTCATGTGTTTCTCTCTCTAGAAACTAGCCCAATCACAAGAATCAATACCACCCCGTGTCATGATTAAAACGATCCTACAATTGGCATCCTAGCTACGTGTTGGATTCGTTGTTGAGTTCTATTGAGTTTAAACTAGTATCAAATACATCCGTATTTTTGAGAAAATAACCAGCGTATCAAGAGCTTATTTTGGGCTTATTTGTTGGTTAATCTTGGAGTTTTTCGTGTTATACATGTTAAACATGATGTATTGTTGCCATTCCAAGTGACACTCAAGCCTCAAGTTCATATTTATAAGCATTATTAAGGAGTTTGTGTTCTCGTGGGAGTTTTGATTCTTTTCTTGATGATCCCGCGAAGAAATAGATGTATGGTATGATTAGGCTTTATAATGTATTTTTGCTTAAGTATTTTGATATTTTAAGCTTTGTTTCGTGGTTAATAAGCATATTGGGCTTATTTTTAGCTAGATTCGAAATGTGTGTTCTTGATGGAGGTTTGATATTAAATGTTTATTCTTGCCGGGCGGTTTTTGACAAAAGAAAGGACAAGATCCAGATTTTTTTAGAAAAAGGTAGCCGCGATTGACCAGGTCAAAGGCGATTTGCTTATTTTCTTGCCGGCGAGTTGCTTAAAAAAAATCAAACGGCGAGTTGCCTATTGGGAGGCGTTTGACAAGGTACAAAGCGTTTTTGAATATTTAATAGACAAATACCGAAAAGAACTCCTGGCGATTTAGACCCTCGCGGGCGATTGCTTATCACGGCGTTTTGCTTTCACGGCGGGTTGAAACAATCAGATAGACAAAGCGCGTTTGAATTATTTTATTGATCCAGCGAGTTAACAAAACTAGGCAGCGAGTTACTTCAAAACCACGGCAGTTTGCCTAGTAAGATCTTGGCGGCGAGTTAGCCTGTTAGGCAGCGGTTTGCTCAATCAATAGGAGGCGGTTTGGTTGATTTCAAAGCGGCGGTTTGATAGAAACATATATGCATCGGTTTGATTTAAAAAAAAAACATATACGCAGCGGTTTGCTCAATCCAGATGACACCCCTTTTAGCGACACTTTTTGGCTGGTTGAAGGGAGGGAATAAATTAAGTAATTTTTAATCTTTTTTTTCTAATATCGCCTTTATAACTTATTTTACATCAAATCAAATTTTGAGGTAATAGGGTAAAAATTTATTATTCTGATCGACACCTTGTTAGCGACACTTGTTTTGGCGGAAAAATTAAGTAAAATGATAATTTTTTTTCTTTAGCCTTTTTAGCTTATTTTTAACAACCAAATTTAAAATTTTGGTAATAGGTAATTTTTTTTTTTTTCATAATGCAACTAGTTGTCAACTGCGCCAAAATTCAAACAAATCCAAACAAACCAAATACCACAGCCAAGAAACTTAATCAGACAATCAAACTCAAAACACAAACCTAAACAATAAACAATTATTCATTTACGATTTTTCTATTGATTTTGTAAAATCCCGGTAAACTTCTTATCGGTCTAAATCTTAGACTTGTAAAATCCCGTGAACGTTAATTGCATTCATAACCAATACATCAAGATGTCTAATAGTTAGAAGATTATCCAGTATGCATGTTACATACACGCCCACCAATGCTTGATAACTACACGACTTTGAATCATGCAACAACGAATTCGTCCTGTAATGTCTGGGAAAAGATAAATGGAGAGAATATAATGAAATCAATTTACTGAAGGTCCATTTCATATATGGAACAATGAGAGATTCGCCCTTACTGGAAGGAGAGAGGGTGTCACTTCAATCTAGTCCAAGAACGTGCACATAAGGCTTATGCCGACCATTCAGTCACGCTGAACAAAAGTTACAGGTATAAAAAAAGCTGAGCGATTCGTTGCTACTTAATATCTTACTTTCAAGTATACCAATAGACATATGGGAAAAAACGCTACACACTCATCAACCACTTTACTGACGCCAAAGATATTTGGGACAATGTGAAGATGATTCTGGAAGGCTCTGATTAACAAAGGATGACCGAGAATCTCATTATTATACGATGCATTTGAACACTCTGTAAATCTTCTAGCTCTACCAAATCAAAGGAAAACCATTCATGTATACTATTCAGGTTTACCAAAACTCATAATGACATGAAAACATCAAGATACCCATTTCCTAGAATGCAGTCATAAACTCTTAAATTTTATGAACAACATGTTTACTGAATGGAGCCATATTCATTAACTGAATAAAACTTCACAAGGTTTGAAAGAGTCTAACTTTGGTATCAGTTGTTAGCTTACTTAAGCAACATGAGGTGCATCTAATAGAGAACAGAATTAAGATTAGGAAAGGGTTTGCATTGCAACCAACTAATGATCCTTGGCACTAGTGTCTAAAGCCGTGCATCCAGCAAAATCCAAACACAATCACTCTATGTCTCCTCAATTCCTCAAATGAACCATCTCTCCACTCCTGCAGATAACGTTCAACTGCACTTCAGAAGTTCTTGCAACGAATACTTGATCGAAAGCCTAACCAACATAGGTGCCCTCCTCAATCAATCCTTCAAAGAAGCCCATCTTCCTCAAATAGAAAATTCAACTCAAACTTCCTCAATAAACGCAAGGAACAAAGGCATACTCTTTCAAAGATGCGAAAGTTTGTTGATCAGGATGTTCGAGGTAGATAACAATGCGAATATCAAGAAGATCCATTCAGAGGAAACCAATGCAAGAGGAAATTTGTAGCTGGAATGCTTGAGGTCAGAACAGAGATGGCAATGTGTAATCCTGGTCAGCTAAACCCATATGGTGCTACCAACTGCAAAGGAATCAGGCACATAGCAACGAGAATGTCCACAACCAAAGCGTCCTCGAGGATTCAGTCTACTTCAAAGACAAGATGCTGCTTAATGAATCTCAAGAAATGGTGTGGTACTGGATGAAGAGCAGTTGTTGTAGTTCTTCTTGCAGAGAAAGCATGCACAATTTTGATGACGATGTGGAATGATTTGGCACTCAAATGTGGGACCATGTCTTTGAAGCTGATCATGCTATTTCACTATCGACTCTGATGTTTAATGAGGCTCCCACCGACACAGACCATGATCACATGGTAAATCTTCATCTGAAGATCCAATCACGAAGAAGCCAGGCCTCGATATGACTCGAATTACTCCATGTTGAGGTACAAGAGTATGATACTTTGTAGATCATATGGATTGAAGTATCTATGGAAGACAGAATGCAAATGGCGATGTACAACACAACAAGCTACGTTGGTACTCTGATGCTGACTATACAAGTGATAGTAATATTATTATGTATGATCAGTATGTGGAAGACAACGAAGAACTTGTTGTACAAAATAATGTATCTTCTGTACAAAATGATGCATTGATGTCAATCCTCGATGAAGATTGGCAGAACATGGTGTAAGTACAAAAGTAGGGTCAGCAAATATAAGCAGTAAAAAGTAGTGTAATGACACATTAACTTCTGAACTTAGGGAGGAAAATAGGAACTAGTCTGGGTTTGTATGAACACGGCTAAGTTTGAATTAACTGAAGAGAATCAAAGATTGAGTGAAATAAAAAATGAGAATAATTATCTCTGACCAAAATCGAAAAGAAACTTCCTTTTAAAATCGAAACTTCATTCTGCACAATTGCAACTATCGTTATCTCTTAACCATCATAAGATAGTGAGGAAGGAAGCGATCATTTTGAAAAAAATGTATTTTAAACAAAAAGAAAGACAAATTCCTTGAAGATTATTTTTAGACATAAAAAGGCTAAACAGAAAAGGGTTGAAGATAGATATCCAAACAAGATCATTCTGTTTCATAACGTTCACATATATTAAACCAAAATCATTTTATGATGAAAAGAACAAGTGTAAGCGATAAGCTACAAAAATACCTGTATATCTCACTCGTGCGAAGCAAGTACAAACCACCACAACATACCAGCCCTTCGTATAATGGTCAAGTATTAGTCATGTCCATCATGCTACGTCCCTGTTTGTGCATGACTCAGAGGACACTCGTGATATGGCAGAGATAACTAGCAAAAGGGGAATGAAGAGAAAAATGAAAAGCCCTTTATATTTATGAAAATAAGTTAGGATTTTGCCCCTCCAATAACTCGAGGAGCATTTCTTAGCAAACCTTTGCTACCACACAGAAATCTAACCCCAGAAACGACAATAGTTTTGGACCAAAGATGAGAAGGACAAGGAAAAGACTTGAGACCTCAGATCCACAAACCACTTTCAGCATAGACATGTATCCACTTCCAATACTCCTGTTCAAGCTTGTCCTCAGAGTTTCTTCCAAAAAGATCTAAGAAGATTTAGTGAAGATTAATCTTTATGTACTCAACACAACTTTATTACTGAAGTTGACAAAACCATTGCAAAAAGAGAATCATCCCCAACAGGTGTTAAAGAAGGAAAGAGTTTTGAGCAAACAAAAAGATGTTTACCTTTTCACTGAATTTATTCCCATTTTTTTAAAACTCTTAAAGAACACTTTACACAGGAGTTCAAAAAAAACGGGGCCCTCTTTAAAGAAGTTAAAGGAATTGGAAAGAAATTTTTATCAAATGGGGGGGGGGGGGGGGGGGGGGAATACGAAGTGACCAGAATACTGTAGACAACAATGTGCTAGAAATTGGAAGAAAATAACCTTCTCATTGACAATGAATCATATTGCTACTTGTTTGTCGAATCAACGTATTTATGATATGATGGGAAAAATGCACGTTGTCCTAGATCTAAAAGCTGAGATGTCTAAAGGTTCATAAGGATCCAAAACATAATTTTCAAAACTTAAAAAGGGATACCTATATTTTCAATTAAATATCAATACTTCAAGAAATTTTGATAATAACAGATCACAAACATCACATGAAGCTCTGATTTTACAACTCATTCTTTGAGAATCAAGAATCTCAAACATCAAGGAATTCAAGAAAAAGAACAACGTCTTGATTTAGAGACTTGACAAAGTTCTAGTCTCTAATGTGAAATGAACGATAGTTAAGAGCTTATAATGCCTACGGATTGCCTACTTAGATCTCTATATGCGACAAAATGAACTTATTAAGAGTCACAACGAAATAGAAAAGGTTAACTCAACAATTACAAAGAAATTTTGAGTCTATTAAGATCACGCGCAACTAATGCACAATGCAAAGAAACTCCTTGTTTTGACACAAATTGAGGATCTTAAGGCTCAGTTAGAAGTGAAATTTGAAAGTTGCCACTAAAAAGCTCTATTAAACCAAAAGTACTTGCGCACTTGCATGCACCATTGATGTGAAACCCATCCCTCCATTCCTCATTAAGAACAATAAGAGTCCTCATTTAAACTATACAGCCATCTTAAGGACAGTGAAAACATTAAGGGAGATTGTAGAGGAAGCTAGAGTAGTTAAACCCACTGGATACTGCACATAACTATGCTTTGTGATTACCCTTTAAAAAAAGGGCCCCCCTTATCTTAGGATTTTGCTAGAATATGGTATTGGGCACATGTCCCAAAAAGTTCAATGAAAAAGATAACAAGGCTCCTCCTCTACCCTGTAACTAGGAAAAACAAGGAACTTTTTTAATGAAAACCAGGAACTTCATCCTAGTAACACACAGAAACACGAAGTGACCAGAAAATTCCAACAGACGTAATGTCCCTGTGATCCATTAATACAGGAGTATACACTTCCACTGAAGCAATCGGATCAAAGCCTAGAAGCAATACAAAAGAAAAATATGATCATGCTGCAAGACGAGAATACAAATAAGTCAGTATAGTTCAAAAGTGAATCGGGTGATTCTAAGCATTAGTGCTCTAAGCGTGAGTTGTAATTAATTCGAAATCTGAAATCTGTGTGCAAAACTTGTTAACAAGATGTTTAAACTCGTGCAAGTCATGAAATATGTGTTGTTAAATATCTTGAATTCCGTGAATGCTAACCCCACTGAGTTAAAATTGCTTGACTAAAGGGAAGCAATCTTGGAAACCAAAGGCAACGGTCTGATAACAGTTTGAACAAGACCAAGCAGATTTGGAAAGAAACGGGCAAACTATTGCTAATTGTTGGTTATCATGGAGTCACAGGAAAGCAAGTCGCCTTAGGAAAACTTAATTTGGTTATCAATGGAGACCCGCAGGAAAGAAATTTTACCTTAGGGCCGAACTGTCCCTTTAACTAAGCTTTCTGGCAAAGTTCTAATCATTACGCTAACCACCAGGACCCCAAACCAAAATGGGAAAAATTGCAATTCCAAACTCTCCACACTCACGTGTTTTCAAATGCAGTCGTACAGGGCGCATCCTTGGTATCTGGACTCAGGCTGTTCAAAACATACGACAGGGAATCGTTCAAAGCTCAAGAACTTTTGGAAAAAGTTCATCGGGTCAAGTCAGATTTCAGGAATGAGTCACTTCGACGTTATCATGGGTTATAGATGATTATGTTTTGGTGACAGTGTGACTCCCAGAGTATTCTACGTGGAGGGACTTGGGACACAATCTATATCTTTGTAAGGGTAATTTTGTGATTCTGAATCTTGAGTTGCCTTTCAGAAAGGCAGTCTTGCTTTGTTCGTGATATTATGGGTGCAGAACTTACCTTAAGGCAGTCGTCCACCAATTTTGTTACAACGATATCAATTGATGATATGATGAAGTCTTCTCCAATATGCTTGTTTTCCAAAGCTTCTAAGTCCAAATCATGGTTGTGGCATCGTCGTTTAAACCATTTAAACTTCGTCACAATCAATGATCTTGCTCGACTTTGCTCAGCCTGTCAACTTGGAAAAAGATCATCTTTGCTCAGCCTGTCAACTTGGAAAAAGCAAGAAGTTCTCCCACAAACCAAAATCTGAAAACACAAATATGGAAGTGTCTGTCATACCTCTTCACATGGATCTGTGTGGTTCCAAGAGAGTCCATAGTAATTAATGGGAAGAAAGTAGATTACAAGTCCATCGTTTATGACTAATTCAAGATTCACATGGGTAAAGTTTTTGAGATTAAAGGATAAAACTCCAAAGTTTGTCATCAACTTTCTTAAGCAAATACAAGCTGATCTCAACAAAACAGTCAGATACATCCGAACAGATAATGGAACGGAATTCGTAACCAAGTTATGTCTAAATACTATGAAGGTGTGGGCATATTTCATCAAAAGTCTGTTCTGAGAACTCCTCAACAAAACGGCATTGTCGAAAGACGAAATTTGTACACTTGTAGAACAGCACGTACAATGCTATATTCTCAAAAGCACTGATGTTTTCATGGCAAAGCTGTACAACTCCTTGTTTACACCCATAACCATCCCTTATCATACTCATCAAAGTATAAAAATATAAAAAAAAAAAAAAATAAAAAAAGAAAAAAAAATTAAAACACAACAAAACCCCTTATGAGCTTGTACATGATAAGAAGCCTGATCTTACATTTCTCTGAGTATTTGGTGCTCTGTGTTATCCTACAAATGATAGCGAAGATCTAGGAAAATTTCAAGCCAAAGCTGACATTGGGATTTTCGTTGGTATCTACTCCCTAGCAGATAGGCTATAGAATCTACAACAAGAGAACTCGTCGATTAATGGAAACAATTCACGTCACATTCGATGAGATGCATCAGACAATGGCTCCTGTACGCATCAGTTCAGGACCCGAGCCTATCATGATGACCCTTGGACAACTCAATTCAGGGCTCGCCCCATCGCCTGTCCCTGCAACTACATACATTCCACCAACAGATAAAGATCTGGAGATTTTATTCCAACCGATGTTCGATGAATACTTTGATCAATCTACAGATAGTGAACCAGTACCTACGGCTACTGTTGTTAACGCTCCAATTGTTTCTACAAATACATCTGTTTCTACAACGATTGCTCAAGATGCACCTTCTACAAGTCATTCACTGTCATCCTCACAAGTGCATCCTCCAGTCTTTCCTCAAGGTGTTGTAGCTGGACCAACTATCGAAGACACCTCAATTACTCAAGCTGACCTTCATCCCTCAGTTAACCCTGTTGCTGGAGAACCTGGTTCTGCACAGTCAACATCAGGGGATGTTAGTTTAGCTGAACCCAACCAAGTGAATCAACCACCGGATCATCTCAGAAAATGGACCAAGGATCACCCTCTTGATAATATCGTTGGTAATCCTTCTCGTCCGGTATCCACCAGAAAACAATTAGCTTCCGATGTTTTGTGGTGCTGCTACCATACCATACTATCAAAATTCGAACAAAAGAACTTCAAAATGGCTGTGAATGTATATAGCTGGTTTGAAGCTATGCAAGACGAAATTCACGAATTTGATCGACTTAAAGTATGGGAACTAGTACCACGCCCAGACTATGTAATGGTTATTGGTCTCAAGTGGATTTACAAAGTCAAGCTTGATGAGTACGGTGATGTTCTAAAAAACAAAGCTCGGTTAGTAGCAAAGGGATATTTGGGTCCAAGAGAGGGTATTGATTTTGAAGAATCGTTTGCACCCGTTACACGGATAGAGGCCATCAGAATATTCTTTGCCAATGCATCAACAAAAAATATGATCATCTACCAGATGGATGTCAAAACTGCTTTTCTGAATGGTGATCTTCAAGAAGAAGTCTTTGTCAATCAACCTGAAGGATTTGAAGACCCGGATAATCCTACACACGTTTATCATCTGAAGAAGGCTCTTTATTGGCTAAAGATGCTCCAAGGTGTGGTATGACACACCTATCAAAGTTCCTTTTGGCCAACAATTTCTTCAAGGGTGTCGTAGATCCAACGTTATTCACACGCAAATCAGGCAAACATATTCTACTTGTTCAAATATACGTAGATGACATCATTTTTGCCGGATCAACAATCATATGGAGTGTCACATAATTTCCAAGAAATGAGCTCCAAATTCAGATGTCAATGATGGGATAAATGTCGTTTTTTCTTAGGACTACAAGTTTCTCAAAGATACCCTAAGAATCTTTTATTAACCAAGCAAAATTGCTCTCAAAAAACTTTATAAGAAATATGGAATGATTCTCTTGTACCCTGTCGATCACCAATGTGGATCGATTGAAACAGACAGATCTCATAGGATTCCATTTGACCAAACTCGATTTTAGAGGAATGGTTGGCTCCCTAAATGTACCTTACACCCAGTAGACCAGACCTTGAATTCGATGTTTGCATGTGTGCTAGATATCAGGCAAGCCAACCAAAAAGCACATTACAGCTATCAAACGTGTCTTTCGTACTAACAAGAACCATTAACAATGGTTCTTTGTATCCAAAAGACACGCCATGTCACTAACAGCTTATGCAGATGCGGATCATGCCGGATGTCAAGATGCAAGGCAGAAAGTACGTCGGAAGTGCTCATTTCTTGGAATAGATTGGTTAGTTTTTCTTCAAAGAAGCAAAGAAGCACTGCAATTATCTACAACAAAGGCTGAATACATCTGCCATGTCAAAATGGTTGTGCTCAAATCGCTTTGAGCGATTCAACAGCTCAAAGACTACGGATTTGAACTTTAACCAAAAAAAAGTTCCTCGGTAGACGTGATACACAAAGTGCAATTGCTCTTTGCTGTAACAATGTCCAGCACTCTCAATCAAAGCACATCGACATACGTCACCATTTCATCCGAGAGCAAGTGGAAAATAGAGTGGTTGAACTCTACTTCGTGGAAACAAACTATCAACTGGCAGATATCCTCACAAAAGCTTTACCAAGAGAGCGTTTCGAATTTCTACTCCCACGACTTGGGATGAAGAGTTTAACCCCTGAAACCCTCAAACGCCTTCAAGAAGGAGAGGATGAGTAAATGAAGTGTCCTCTTGTATCCTTTGTACATAAGTACATAAAAATAGACTTGGTAAATATTTTTAGTCATTTAGAATTACAAAGTGGTTTGCAATTACTTCAAATTGCAACCCGGTTCTTATTTGAAGGAAAGATTGTCGTCTGAAAGACAACTGTTCCTAACAACGGGTAATTAATTTTACTCGGGCATGGATTACTTTATATCCATGCAATTTGGGATTAATGTACGTTTCAGTGCATTTTTCTTAATTCGGAAGAGAAGTCTTCCTGTTTGATAACCAAATAATTTTTTTTATTTGACTCTTCAAAATTATTTGTGTTAACCACGGTGGTAAAAGTGTTGTTTGAAAATCAATCCGGACAATTTGACACTTAATCAATGACTACAACTCTTTCAATAGAAAATGGGTCATCGATTGAGGAGGAGAGTGTTGTTCAAATTTAATGTCTGGGTGCCGATTGGAAAGTGTAACTGGGTCTTGGAGAAAAACAAAAAGAAAAAAAAGCCCCTAAAGGAACCAAATCTTCAGAGCTCTCACTAGCATCAGCTGATGTTCCCCGCTAGCGTAACAGAACAACTGATACAACACAACAGCTTCCACCACCACCACCACCTCCCACTACAACAACGTACAAGTCAATCGAGAGATATTTGGGAGAAAGTTGAAGAATCAGAAATCTCGAATGCAACATTAGTGGAAGACTCAGAGGATATTAGCTACCAACTAATCAATAGAAGAGAATATTAAGATCAATATCATCGTGTACTTTCAACATACATCTGTAACATTCTAGTTGTATGGAAATTTGATGTCATGTGTCAGAAGTATGAAATCTTTCATGAGTTTATTGAAAAAATCTTCGAAACTACATACTGACACTAACACATTCCCCCAACGATAGAGGGGGAGCTTAATATGTTCCAAACACAACCTTGCTAACTAAAATATGATCATTCATCTAAGGTTTCTCAATTGTGTATTCTCCACCCACATGTGCTAACCTTTTCGAATACCGATGCACATGTTGAGGGGAGCTTTTCTGAAATCCAAAATTCAATCGGTAACTAAACACTTGATAGTATATAATCATAAGTACCTGATTGATTTTCAACAGATCGATTTATGGCAAGGTGGAAACTGTACCAAACGACTGACCATTGTAACTACTTTTTATCGAAGTTATAAGGATGGTAAGGTTAGGTATCGTTCCTATTATCCTCCAGAAACCGAGGATCTACCCAGGGAGAATCCACTAAAGTAGTAAGGGGGGTGTTGGGGGTGATTGGTCAGAATCCCTTAGGTAGATTAAAAGGAGTAATGTGAGAAAAAAGGGAATATGCCGACTGAGAATGTGAGTCTATACTGGAATATACCCAACAAGGTGCTAATCATGAAGTCCTCGTAAGCTCCTGAAGGGTTGGGTGAAAAAGAATTGTACAGATAAAGGGGTAAAGAAAAAAGCCCGTCCATACTCTTAAGGCAGAAACCGTCAATCATATGCAGTCAAGTAATGAATCACAAGTTGATTGGCTGACATGAAGACGACTTCATGGACCCAGATGATGCAATATCACAACCCTTCCCAGCCATTCTGAGTTTCCCTTAAAAGAAAACTGTGTCTCATTGTCCCTGGAGACTATACATAAATCTACTGTTCTCAACTCACTCTAGTAAGTCGTATTGAAAAAGGTGGCAGTCAGCTCCAGCCTCCGATCATTAATAGCAAACTCACTTCGAGTCAGAGCCTAGAGATCATCAATTAATCTCGTTAGGACCATTTCCATTTATCCTTGTCTTTCACACATTGTGGTACAAGTTATCTTAAGATTCCCCTACGAATTTATCCTTGTGAATATTGCCTAACATCCGAGTGATACGAAGGTATTCACTATGAAAGATGGAAATCCTGCTAGAGCCTACATCGAACAAGGCTCTAGGGTATTTGACTTCTGCGATTCACAAGAATCAAACTTATGTGCAACTGGAAAGAAACGATGGTGCGATTAAACGTGAATCAAACTTGTTCCAACATAAGAATTGACATTATTGAAGCATTTGACAACCAATCATAACTATCCGAAGTGTTACAAAAATATTTTCAAATTAACACTTAACTGATTTTTCACAAAATCAATTTTTCTCTTTATTAGCTACGTTTCATTACAGGATCATTTAAAGATGGAGAGTGAGATGAGATACCCAGTTCCATAAGACATGGTAATCAACTCGAATGGCTCATACACGACCTACACTGTTAGGAAGTTATGAAATATCCAGAAAGGTGTCAAAGCTTCCGCAACCTGATATCATATTCTTCTTCACAAGTCACAAGATGGCAATAAATTACTAGATGATGAGAGGATTAAGTTTGGTTGATGATGCTCAGAGAAAGCTCATGATTCCAAAATCAAAACAATCAATGTGAACAAGCTTAATTGTTTATCTAAAGATCACAACAACAAAGTACTAGATGTAACATGAAGAATCAAAAACTGCAATCTGTAAGTAGCTTAAGCTAGTTTTTTCAAGGTGACCTCCCTTAGGGGGAGATTGTTAATAGAGTAAAAGACTTGGTCACCCGTATGATTTAATTGTTTATAATAGTTCGTAGTTTAATGTTAATCGTATGTCTTTTCGGTTTTTGTTTTTTTTTTTTTTTGAAGAGGGGGTACTAATACCCGGTATTTTGTAAAAACTATATAAGCCTCTTCCAACTTTGGAAGAGAGAAGCTAGTCAATATCATTTTCACTTTAAACACATACACTCTCTCTCTCGAAAATCCCTCTCATGTGTTTCTCTCTCTAGAAACTAGCCTAATCACAATAATCATCACCCGTGTTATGAATTGAACGATCATACACTTAGTAAAACTCTACCAGAAGAATTGAGAAACCGTTATGAAACAAAGGTTGGCAAATCGCTGTCCTAAACCGCTATGCAGGAATAAACCGCTACTAGGTGGAATATAGAAAATCGCTATGAATTAAAGGTGCCAAACCGCCACCTATGTTAATCCGGTAAACCGCTACCTAGCTAAATTTATCAAACCGCTACCAGGGTTCATCAAACCGCTACCAAGTCTGAGACATTAAACCGCTGGCAGAATCTTTTACCAAACCGCTATCAAGGGTGAATTTGGACAGAGTTTTGTTTCAAATGGACCAAGAAACATTAAACCGCTACACCTGTAAACCGCTGGCAATTTGAAATAGTAAACCGCTACTACATAAAACACTTAAACCGCTACCTTAAATCTTGACAAACCGCCACTAATAAAGACAAACCTCTAAGAGTACTTGACTTTGTCTTTTTGCACAGGTTCGAGTAACAAACAAAAACGAGTACTAATCGTGTCCTTTTGTTTTAATTCGGCTAGGAAAAAAACAAGGTAACACCAAACCGCCACTATGAAGCTTAACTTGAGAAATAAGCTACGAATTTAATGAATAAGCTAACCAAGCAACGAAATAAGCTACAACTAAAACCAATAAAGCACAAAGCTGCCTAAGTGAATCCATAGATCTGAGTACTAGTTAGAAAAAGGCCAAGGTTTTATTTGAGTGAATCTTCAAAAATAAACTAAACTGCCACATAGAACTTAAAAATAAGCCGAATAGAATAAGCCTTAAAATCTAACTAGAAGCTTATTTAACACATGAAATGGTAACAATATGGGCTGAAGAACAAGTAAAGCAAGGAAATAGTGAGCTTAACAAACCAAAAAGCCAAAAACTAAATGAGCCGTGGGCTTTTTGTTCTAATAAGCCACGTTTTTTAAGCTTATTACCACAAAACAAACACGAATCTACCCGAGTCTCTTGATACCAAATGTCAGTAACCCGTTAATCACTTCACTTCACACACATGTTACACGAATTAAAGAAGAAAATAGAAAGAAGATATGAAGAAGTTTAGAGAGAGAAACAAGAGAGAGAAAGTAGAGAGAAAATGAAAATGGTTTATTACTAGTGAAAATTACAAAGTGAACCAACACCCTCTCCATCCTTGGAGAGGGGTATTTATAGTTAAACCATGAGGCTTACATGCCTATGGTATTTCTACAGGCTGGGCTCAGGATTACTTGGGCTTACATAAACGAGCCCGTTTACCCGTTCTAGCCTATTACAACGTTACATAATTGAATGACCGAGACTTAACATTCTTAATGAACGAACTTCCTTGTTCGACTCAATATTTGAGGCTAACACGATATCTTCCACTTTATATAATACTCTACATCGTCGATTTATATCAACGAATAATCAATCCTTCGTGTAATTCCTTCGGTAGTTGCGAAACGATTATCTTCAAACTTTCCTTCTCTTTTTTGTTGTGATTTTTCTAATTTTTTTGATTTTTTTGTAATCTAACTATATACGAAACCCGAAGTAGTTTCACCATCTTCACGATCATAATAATTCCGATAATTCCT
>BQNB010071550.1:0-11659 GCA_026074375.1 Tanacetum coccineum
ACAAGAAAACAAAGAGAAGGCATCACTAGATCAGAAACACTTACCTTAATTTATATCCACCCTAACTCCTATAGTAGTGTATTGTTGAACCAAGAAGTGCTATCTTTCATCACTCTCTATTCCAACAAACTACACTACCCATCCAAACCATTTACCATTCACAATGTGTGTGACCTATCTTATGGTAAATTTAATCCAAATAAAAGCCAAACTGGCCTATAGAAGAATAACAGACCCTCCCAAGGCCAATCTGTTATATCTACTTGGGTCAATAAGGATTGTTTATCTAGAAAAACTCCAAGATACAAGGTTCACACCATTGTAATGGTTTGCAAGTATATACTGTTATAGTTTTGATGAATAACATTACTTAAATGTTATAATGTTTTTTGTTAAAAGAATCTATATTTTTTTATTTTGACTCTCAAGTCATAATATGTATGTATCTACGGGTATGGTTTAAGGGTATGGGTTTGTTAGAGTTTGAGTGCATTTGATTTATATGACTTTATGAAAATACACGTGGCCTGCAATTTGGATTTGATTAAGTTTTCTTTAATTGAGTTGTTTTATGTTTATGTGACAAGTACTTGCCATTGTTGTTGAAAGTTATTTGAACTGCGATTATAGAAACTAGACGAGTCTGCTTCGCTTTAATACACATATGCTGCAATGATTATTTTACTAAGATCTTCTTATCTTCTTCTTCTGTATTGAGCAAATATCATTTTACTTCCTTCCTTCCAAACGTAGTAAACCATTCTATATTGGAGACATGATTATATGGAAGAAATCCTCTCGACGCTACAGAAGCCAAAATTGGAAGCGCCTAATTTTGAGCCGTTAAATGGAATGTCAAACTTTTTAAATGTCCCAAAACCTTTTGAGTTTGGCGTGAATAGCCCCCTTAAACTCCGTGTTATGGGAAAGGCCCCACAACACTAACCAAAAATTAAAAGAGACAGGAAATGGGGAAAAAAAATAATAAGATATTTTTTACAGGCAGTAGGAACTCCACATCAAACTTTCTAGCTTACTAGCCAACAAGAAAGTTTGGCTAGGTTTACGATATTCACGTCAGTAGCTACGGAGATCAGAATCAGAATCCACAAGCTTACGGCTGCCAAGATGCTGAACCAGTTAGCCACAAAATTTGAAGAGGGTCGATTCAAAAGACAAGACGCTGGAAGGTTTACCACGGAATCTACTACTCTAGAGGAGGCGGCTGTGGAGGGCAACATCGCCCTTGCAAAGCAAGTTGTGCGTAAAAGGCCTGAAGGATTATATATTGTGAATGCCAAAGGGCTTTTTCCAGTTAGACTTTCGGTAGTTTATGTGAAACGCAGATCAAAGTTTGAGGTTTTTCAATATATGTATGAAGAATCATTAATTAGAGTGAATGATTGAATGTGACGTCCCTTTAGTGGACTTCAAGGCTCGATGCTGCTAAACCACATGCTTAAACATGGGATTTTTGGTGGGAGGAACTCATTTAATCTTTAGTTATTTTAAATATTCTACAAGTTTTAACTTCTTTTTGTTTGCAGATTCTAGTAATGTGCTTGTAAGAGCATACCCAGGCTTATGTCATCTAAGAGATGGGGTTGAGAATCCTCTTGTTATAGCTATCAAAACATACACCATGATTTCGGAGAGACACCTGAACATTGACACTCGACTATTCCGAGAACCAATCGATTGTTCCGAGAACCACTCGCCTCCAAGAATTTAAAGCCTTTAGCTTTAACTGAGTTTATTAGCGAGGAATTGGCATTTGTACTTGTACGTGAGTTGCCGGAAAATTTATTTATGAAACCGGATTTCCTTGCTATCATGACCGATAGACTTGATATTTTAACTATCATAGTCGATAATTTTGATGGTGCACGTTATATGAAGTATAAGGATCGGTTTGTCCTAGAATGGGCTGTAATCTATAGGCGTCTTAAAATATTTGACTTTTTTTTAACTAGGTGAGCTCTATATTTCAAGCAACCATCGCACTCTCATAAGGCAAGCTACATCTCTTCCATTTGAATGGAAAATTACCACCAGAAGAAGGAAATTAAAGGGGTGTGGAACCGCTACCTCGCGGAACTGACGTGGCTCGAGGTATACATGTTTTGATTATAAATGTACTAAATAAATAGGCTACTATCGTATGCCACCTAACTCATATCATATTTCATCTGTTCCTTTTGTAAAGAGTTCAACAATGCACAACAATTGCCTCTTGGGGCTCACGCCTTCTGAATATTTCACACAACAACACGAAACAATGAGGACTGATGCTAAGAAGTTCTTTCAGAGCTTTGGCAAACCTGTACTACTGTTGTCTCTATTCTTGTCTCACTGGCATTTGCTACCTTGGTGACGATTCCTGATGGGAGCAGCGGTACTACAGGAATTAGAAAGTATTTAACTTTAGATAAAGATACAACTAACAAGGAGGCAATAAGTGTTCTTTTTTGGTGGTATTTTTATGTAAACTTTACTTGCCTCATCTATGGTATATTAGTCCACATGGAGTTTGTTTACTT
Source organism: Tanacetum coccineum (assembly GCA_026074375.1). Taxonomy (NCBI): domain Eukaryota; kingdom Viridiplantae; phylum Streptophyta; class Magnoliopsida; order Asterales; family Asteraceae; genus Tanacetum; species Tanacetum coccineum. The sequence goes on from BQNB010071550.1 coordinate 2,541, forward strand.
TTTTTTGTCCGCCAAATATATGGTGGTTTAAAGAGTACGGTCCCCCCCTAGAACAGCCCAGTGTGGTTTTTAGCATGCAAGTATTTTATTCCCCCTTTGGGTTATAGCCATGGCTCGTGCCTTCTTGGATTGCACATACACAATGTGCAAAACCACGATGGCAAGAGGCATCCTACCCCCTAAAGAAAATAATACAACACTCGCGTGGCTAAACCCACATCGGAAGTCCCAGACTGATACTCTTAAAACCACCAAAGTGGCCAGTGACAAAGTGCAAACAAACCTTCCATTATGGGGCTAACATACGAGAGAAATGAGGCCAGTAAAAAGTTTACAATAAAAAAATCCACCAAAAAAAAGAACACTCCCATTTGACTCCTTGGTTAATTTGTATCTTTATCTAAAGTTAAATAACACCTCCTGTTAGAAAACCCCGCCGCCTCCCTTCCCACCACCCGAAAAAACTCCGACCCATCGAGGGCAAGCAAATGCCAAAGCGGAGAAAAAAAGGACTAAAAGAAACAAACAGTAGAACAATACACTCTCCTGTAGTACCGCCGCTCCTTCCACCACGAATCGTCACCAAGGTAGCAAATGCCAGTGAGACAAGAATAGAGACAACAGTAGTACAGGTTTGCCAAAGCTCTGAAAGAACTTCTTAGCATCAGTCCTCATTGTTTCGTGTTGTTGTGTGAAATATTCAGAAGGCGTGAGCCCCAAGAGGCAATTGTTGTGCATTGTTGAACTCTTTACAAAAGGAACAGATGAAATATGATATGAATTAGGTGGCATACAATAGTAGCCTATTTATTTAGTACATTTATAATCAAAACATGCATATACCTTGAGCCACGTCAATTCCACGAGGTAGCGGTTCCACACCCCTTTAATTTCCTCCAGCGCTTCTTCTGGTGGTAATTTTCCAACAAAATGGCAGATATTTAGCTTGCCTTATGAGGGTTCGATGGTTGCTTGAAATATAGAGCTCACACGGTTCAAAAAAGTTAAATATTTCGAGACACCTAAAGATTACAGCCCATTCCAGGAGAAACCGATCCTTATACTTCATATAACGTGCACCATTAAAATTATCGACTATGATAGTTAAAATATCAAGTCTATCGGTCATGATATCATGGAAAGCCAGTTCCATAAATAAATTTTCCAGCAACTCATGTATAGGTACAAGTGCCAATTCCTCGCTAATAACCTCAATTAAAGCTAAAAGGTTTAAATTCTTGGAATCGAGTGGTTCTCAGAACAGTCGAGTGTCGATGTTCAGGTCTCTCTCTGAAATTGTAGTGTATGCTTTGATAGCTATAACAAGAGGATTCTCAACCCCATCTCTTGGACGACATAAGCCTGGGTATGCTCTTACAAGCACATTGAATGCTCTTACACGGCCAAGGCCATTACTAAAGAAATTCCTGCAATAACAAAAAAAAGAAGTATAAACTGCAAACAAAAAGAAGTTAAAACTTGTAGAATATTTAAAATAACTAAAGATTAAATGAGTTCCTCTTACAAAAACCCCCATGTTTGAGCATGTGGTTTAGCAGCATCGAGCCTTGAAGTCCACTGAAGGGATGTCACATGCAATCATTCACTCTAATTAATGATTCTTCAAACAGATATAAAAAACCCTCCAACTTTGATCCGCGTTTCGCATAAGCTATCGAAAGTCTAACTGGAAAGAGCTCTTTGGCATTCACAATATATAATCCTTGGCCTTTTACGCACAACTTGCTTTGCAAGGGCGATGTTGCCCTCCACAGTCGCCTCCTCTAGAGTAGTAGATTCCGTTGTAAACCTTCCAGCGTCTTGTCTTTTGAATCGACCCTCTTCAATTCTGTGGTTAACTGTCAGCATCTCGGCAGCCGTAAGCTTGTGGAGTCTGTTTCTGATCTCCGTAGCTATTGACGTGAGTATCGTAAACATAGCCAAACTTTCTTGTTGGCTAGTAAGCTAGAAAGTTTTATGTGGAGTTTCTACTGCCCGTAAAAGATCTATTTCACCATTTCTGTCTATAATTTGTATGTTGTGGCTTCCCAACATGAGTTTAAGGCATTCACGCCAAACCGAAAAGTTTGATATTCTGGTTAACGGCTCAAAATTAGGCGCTTCCAATTTTGGCTTCTGTAGCGTCGAGAGGATTTCTTCCATATAATCATGTCTTGAATATACAATGGTTTACTACATTTGGAAGGAAGGAAATGAAATGATATTTTCTCAAGACAGAAGAAGAGGAAGATCTTAGTAAAATAATCATTGCAACATATATGCATTAAAGCGAAGCAGCCTCGTCTAGTTTCTATAATCGCAGTTCAAATAACTTTCAACAACAATGTCAAGTACTTATCACATAAGCACAAAACAACTCAATTAAAGAAAACGTAATCACATCCAGATGGCCACATGTATTTTCATAAAGTCATATAATTCAAATGCACCCAAACTCTAACAAACTAGTACCCTTAAACCATACCCATAGATACATACATGTTATGACTTGAGAGACAAAATAAAAAAACATTGATTCTTTTAACAAAAAAACATTATAACATTCAACTAATGTTATTCATCAAACTTATAACAATTATACTTGCAACCCATTACAATGGTGTGAACCTTGTATCTTGGAGTTTTTTGTGGATAAACAACCCTTATTGACCCTAGTAGATATAACAGATTGGCCTTGGGAGGGTCTATTATTCTTCTATGGGCCAGTTTGGCTTTTATTCTCACACATTGTGAAAGGTAAATGGTTTGGATGGGTAGTGTAGTTTGTTGGAATAGAGTGATGAAAGATGGCACTTCTTGGTCCAACAATACACTACTAAAGAGGTTAGGATGGATATAAATGAGGGTGAGTGTTTTCTCTTACCCTTAAACCATACCCATAGATACATACATATTATGACTTGAGAGACTATAAAAAAGCATAGATTCTTTTAACAAAAAAATATTATAACATTCAAGTAATGTTATTCATCAAACTTATAACAATATATATTTGCAACCCATTACAATGGTGTGAGCCTTGTATCTTGGAGTTGGATAAACAGCCCTTATTGACCATAGTAGATATAACAGATTGGCCTTGCCTTGGGAGGGTCTGTTATTATTCTATGGGCCAGTTTGGCTTTTATTTGGATTAAATGGACCATAACGTAGGCCTCACACATTGTGAAGGGTAAATGGTTTGGATGGGTAGTGTAGTTTGTTTGAATAGAGAGTGATGAAAGATGACACTTCTTGATCCAACAATACACTACTAAGGAGGTTCGGATGGATATAAATGAGGGTGAGTGTTTTCTCTTGTCTATGTAGTGAGGTTGGTCTACTACTGGACTTGTGGATCAAGTGAGAAGGAAATGTAGCTAGATGGAAAGAGCCCCTCATTTATTGTGAAAGGGGGCTAAATTCTACATGATGATGCCTGATCTTGTCAATTGAGATTATTGTGGACGAGGGTTGAATGATATGTGATTTGACTTGATCATGGAAATGTAGTCATGAGGATTTGGTCTTTTGGTGATCAATCTAGTGAATATAGTTCAGATAAACTTTTTTGATCTTTTTTCTGGTGTTTGGGATAAGTGCCAGATATAGAATTTAGTGGTGTCCAAGAAATTCAGGATATCAGAGATCATATCTATGTTGTACATGCAACCAACTAGTCTCATGGATTACAGGGTCTTTTTGTTGGGGGTCGCTATAGTCTTAGGAACTATACGATGGTTTTGGGTACACCGTTATCTCTTGAAACCATGGTGGAAGAATACAAAAGCATCGCTAAAGGAAACCTGGAAATCCTATTCAGATAAATGGTAAGAACTATATATTTGCATAGAATATAGTTTTTTCTACCTAAATCTTTATGTTTATTTTGTTCGTAATTTGCAGTTGTAAACAATTTAGGAAGGCATTTCGGGCTACACCTCCACAAGAGATTCCCGTAAGGGATGAAGTAAGTTTGTTTACTCATTGTTTTTCAAGCAATCAATGAAAGTAAAACTTTAAAATTTGATTTTGGGATTCAATGAAATCTCATAATTGGAACATGTGCTTAAGGACGGTTAGCTAATATGACGACATCTTTTGTGCAATTGGCTTCATGGCCCTTTATCATTATCTGCTCCAAATCAATCAAATCAAAATCTTTGGTTAATTCGAGGAATGTGTAAAACTGATTGGAACTTATTAAAGAAATTTACTTATCTCTTCTGAGTTATATTGTATGAGGTTAGTTTTATAGTTCTGATCTAGTATGAGAAAGGTTGGATTATATTGTTTGGATTAATATTGTTGCCATGTCACAGGTAGGGTCATCGGACCTTGTGCCTCAACATGATGATTTGGTCTTCTCGCGTTGCGCGATGAACCCGTACCTTTTAAGTGTATTTCAGTTGATTGATGAGTGCTGTCCGTTTAATGGTTGATTCAAGCGAATGTGTCTGCTAATGGCTTTAATCGATCGTGGAAAATGGTCCGTATGCTTTAGTGATACTTTTGATTAGTGCACTTTAGTACGGTAGGTATCTGTCTTTAGTGATAGTTCACTGTAAAAGCTGCGGTAGGTAGTATAGTATCTTGTGATAGTCTGAATAGCTGTTGTACTTTCTGTCATCTATTGTGTCACCCATTCCAACACGTACTAAAACGACCTGTTTTAACCCAAATTTAGTAACTACTAAACCGATCTGTTCTAACCCAAACATTGTAACGGTTGCCCATATTGCCCATATGACATTCGGATAAGCTGATGTTTTTGGTTTTTGGTATGTTTTACAGGCACTCATAGATGCATTCGGGCTGGTTGCTTTAACTCGGTAGCTAGGATTGAGGCAGCACAACTTAAACACCAAGCATCAATGAACTTGAAGAACTATTGCTGCTTAGTGCTACAAATTGATTAGTACGCTGATTATTGTTAGATATTAGTACCCTGAAGTAAATCTTTTATCATTACTCTGATTAATGTAGTTATGTCAAACTTTCATGGATTATTGTAGACAGTGAGCTGCTGTTGTTTTGTGCTTGGTGGTGACATGACTGTTAAAAGCTGAATCTTCTGTTGTTTTACTTGAGGCTCCATTATTACACACATTATGCATAAATGCTAATGTAAATATATTTTTCTAAAACTAACTCCAGACTTTTAAAGCTAAAATGCATACTCTCATTATGCTCATCTTCCTCCATGACCTTCAATTTGGTTCTGCATTGCAGCTATTTTCACACTTTGGCTCACTTAAATAGACCCGTTATCTACAGGTTTACCTTACCGTTCATTTTCTCCTTGTCCAGTTTAGCTCCTGCATTTTCAATTCTTCACTTTAGATTAAAAAGAACAGAAATTTGCCAAAAAAAAAAAAGATACACACAACTATGTGGCAACGTGAACTTAGCTCCTTGGTGCTAAACTGTAGAAACAGATAGCCAGGTCGTTCTGCACGTTTTGGCTGGGCAACATACAGCCATGTGCTAGTCAAAACTAGGGGTGTAAAAACTCGACTCGATCTCGAGCTTAGCAAAAAGCCTGTATAATAAACAATGAGAATGGAAAAGTATACCAACATTATCATCACCTAAACCATAATCCTATATGTAGCATCAACTTTGCTCTTGATGATCAACAATCACCCAAAATACTGTATTTGACCAAGGCCATGAAACAACATTTTCTAAAGTTGCGAAGCTGTTGGGTACTTTTCCATTTTGCTTGATGTTTGTCGGCAACTTGAATTGTATAGTAGGAGAATTTGTTGGCATGCCTTCAGTTTCCATGCAATGCCTTCATCAAATACAACCTGCTGAAACTATGCCCTGCAACATTGCGTTCACAAACGGGTATAAGCTTTGTCCAAATAAAAATTCCTTTTCTGGCAGATGCACAGCAAAGCCGACAATTTAGACCCATTATAAACTTCAATTGGTCAGAAGTGTAAAGAAATAGCAATAAAAAAATTTGTTGGCAAGCCACACAAGTAAAATTCTAATGCACCACTATTCGATATAATACTGGTTAATTGTTAACGTACATATTATTTTCGATTAGCTCAGCTCTTATTTTCAAACTTTAAGTGCATTTCTTGGCAGAATCATTAGAACTACATACTTTATTACCAAGAAATCTATATTTTCTTGTATTTGACATGCAGGTCTTAAGACATTTAGGTATACATATAAAACATTTGTTCTTAAAGAATGCATAGTGCTACTGAATAAAAGAAGACTTTCAAAGCACTCAGCCACAAATCGGTTTAACAGATATAGAAAACTAGTCTTGTGTTGTTAACTAAAACCTTCTCAAACATCTACTCATATTTTATATCGAGAATATTCCATTTTTATGCAAGCATCACTAAACAAAAGCAGCTGTGTTACCCAGTTATTCATGAAGGTCGCAAATCAGTTCCACAGTCTGATAAGAACCCAATAAAGTCGACTGGTACCTGAGGAAGCAATGGAAACACACTCACTTTATATTTCAAGCAAAACTAGAGCAAAGACCTCAAAAAAAGGTTTATATAAGTCACAAAATGATCAATGGAGTTTACACGCCAACTTGAAAATTGAAATAGTAAACGCACAAATATCCTCGCCAAATACTACCAACATAAATAATGCCTTTAAACTCACCATCCCACAGTGTTATTGTCAACGTTGACTTCCCTGAGGCACCTCATCATCTCAAGCTGATAGTTAGCACCATCTGCCTCAATCTCCTCTCAGATCTGTTAGGTCTAAGTGTCAGGATATGTAAAACGGAAAAACCACACTGTAAAGATAAAAATTACTATAAAAGGGTTATAAAACAATTAGTTACTTCAACTCATTTAACCCTTCCTTCGGCTTTTTAAAGAAGGACGTAGCTTGTGAACAATCAAATTCAGCTAAGGTGCAACACAATAGCTACTACCCTTGGTAACCTTGATAACATGTTTGACTAATCATAACTGTCTATAAAACAGATTAAAGTATTAAACCAGCCTAATATTGGAATTAGTTAAAAAAGCAACCACTTACGTGATTTATAAAAGTTCCACAACCAAATATGCGTCAAGAATCCACTATCGCTTACGTATAAGCTGAATCACATAGAGTCAAACAAAGATGCAAACAATAAATTAAATTGTACAATAGCAAAATCTAAGAGGACCTATTTTCCATCGTTAACCTACAGCCTAACATAATAGGTTCAATAACAGCTCAGCTATTTCAAGCACTACACTCTGGAATCTAAAGCGACAGTTGCTACATCCGATGATGTGGATGTTACGTACCCCAAAAACAAACATTGTGTATAGTCACTGTTGGCACATTACACCAGCAAATTATTGAAGGAATGAACTCAAGTTTGGAGAGCTGTCATTTTTTTCTCCTGAATTTATATTGGAAAACCTGAAACATATAAACAGTTTTACTTGTGCATTAGAAAACTTTACATCGATGTATCGAACAACTATTTGTACCTATAGATTTATACATTGCATTTGATATTTATCTGTAAGGTTTATGCAACTTACATCTTTTACAGTGATAATTCCTCTTTCCTGGACATGTTCAGCGATCAAATAGAGAAAGTTGTAATCATTGAACAACACCGTTTTTCGGTTAACTATATATGCAGTCTCTGGCATATATTTATAGTTAAATGCTATTCACAGGCCATCATTAGTACACAAAACTTTCATAATAAATTTGATCAAGGTAAACTTGATTACAAGGTTTTGCATTGCAGATTTGATGAAGTTCATAGCAGTTAGTGGTATTCTCCTCTTAAAGTCAGGAATTCGCATTGTTTATTCGAGAATCTTAGGTTGGGTACAATCTACTACTCGTATTTGTTACGAGTAGTATTTAGAGCCATTAAAAAACGTTAATAAAAGGATGGTGATCCATTGACGTCACCTTGGAAAAATCCCAAGTCCACACAAGATCGGCTAGATATAGTTATGTGCCTACAGCCTACTTGTTAATGGTTTGGTTGTTATGCCCTAGTCCTAAGAAGATTCTACATAAGAATGTTGTTACAAACGATACTAAACTCTTAACTTAGTAACATAATGTCTGGCAACGATCGTTTAGGAAAGGCCGAGACAACACCTTCTACGTTTGACATTTCATCGAACATTTGGAGTACAATTATAAAACACACCCATTTCACCAAAAACAAAACGAACCCTTATATCAAATTCAATTCAAATCATGACCCTTAAAAATCTAGTTCAAAAACATACCTTTTATAGACCCACATAAGCAAATTATAATAATAAAAAAATTATCTTTTATATAAAAAAGTGCATAATACTTAATTTTATAAAAAGGCATACCTTTATTTTGATGAGATTGCAAATAAAAGATAGTCGCCGGAAATGATTGACGACGGTGACCGGAGCTTCAGTATTATAAGTGTGTGAGAGAGAATGTCAAATGATGTCGTTTTGGGCCTTCATTATTTTGTGGGCTGAGTCTTGGGCCCAATTTTTAATTATACTGGATAAGTTTAAATGAGTAAATGGGTTGATCGAGTTGTAATAAAAGTATCTATACTACATATAAAATATTTTACACATTCTTTCTTCATTAAAGGCAATTTTTTAAGTAATACAAAATGTTATGCATGATGTACAACATTTTATGCAAAAAATAAAATTCTACCAAACATCTCTTTCTTCATTCGCTGCAAACAATTAAATAATACAAGGATTAATGCACATTGTACAATCTTTAATAAAAAAAGACAAGCATCAAAGACAGGTCATGAACCCAAGGATTATTGTTCGGACCAAGACCGAGTCAAACTCAACAATTACCGACTTAACCGAGCAAAACCAAAAGATCTCAGTTACCCTTCCTTAGTGTTTGAACAATATATTTCAAGATCTTTAAAAGACCTAAAACACAAAAGACGTATCATCACAGATTTGTAACAAAAACCCACATGCAAACCTAGATCTAAGTCACAATCACCCCCTTCCCATCATCCACAACAAATCCGACTCGGTCTAAAATCCCATCATCCTTAACTCACACCGAACGAAAAGTAATAAAAACAGACAAGCAAAAACTGAAAAAAAAACGAAACGAACAGTAATTTTCAATCTGAGTTT
>BQNB010071551.1:1797-26863 GCA_026074375.1 Tanacetum coccineum
GGGAAGCTTACTTTTTTCACAGAATCTGATCTCCGCATATACGCCTTTGAGCCGGAGAGTTTCATGTCTTCTTTTCTAAATTTCTGAAAATTAACATGTAAAATAACACTCAATATGATCTAACATCAACAAAATACAGCCAGCATGTATTAGCGTGCACATACACATTAAAACATGTATGTATCCATCGACTTTCATAAATTCTAGTTGCTAAACTTAATTTTAGATTAGTACCTGAACTCCCCACTTTTTGCAAGCTGAACAACACTGAAAGAAGCCGAAGAACAAAGATACAAAAGCTTGCCCGTCTCATCAAACGTATTCAGCCTCGTAGCTCCAAACATCCAAAGCGCATATCTAACAACACAAAATATTCAAAATTTAAAAGCTAAATAGTAACTAATAGGAGGTGTCTTGGATAGCACTTTCATAAAGCATATGCATTTGTAGTAATGTGTTTTTCTAAAATATTTTGTTTCAAGAATCACCCCAACTGATAATTGTACATGTAAGTCCTTAAAAAACTCACCCCGACTATCTCATAACGTATAAAATAGTAAAAAGTTACAAATGGCAGCATATAAATACTACAACATCGCAAACATCGTGACATACAACTAATAACCAAGGGGTGTTTTCCTAACCCCATTTTTGAGCTTATGAGCTGACTTGATTTCGGTTTATATTGCATAGGTTCACACTTTCAGTTTAGTCTGACGCGCGTGGGGGTGAACCTTCATCTCAAATATTCTACAAAAAATATCAACTCTATCCTCACTTTTCATTTCAGGATTTTTCTCAAAAATACCTCCTAATCTCTGGCTACTAAAAATACCTTCTTAGAATCATAAATTTCTCGACGTCCATCTGAACGGTAACTGTTATAGCTGGATACAGTTTATTTCTTAGAGCCTTTGGTTTTTTTGGTACCCTCTATGTGTTGTACATTACCTTACATCTTAAAAAGCGTAACTTAAAACTTCATACCTATCTACTGCTAAATTGTCATTCAAGCACCCGCTCCTAAAATTCCAATTCACAATTACTTAAATCACAATTAATCTTTAGACGGACGGATACATTTCAACCCAGTAATAAAAAAACATCAAACTAAATATCACATGTTCAAAAGCATCAAATACGTTAAGTAGTTATATCACTATTGTCGTTAAATGTATATGAGCAAAAGAGAAAAGAAAAAAGAACTTACTCGACGTTCGTTAGTGATATCAGCGTCTTTATTAGCTAAGCCGATAAACCATTTGGTTGATATATCATGGAAATTACCATACCCCTGTCATAGTATGGTCATTATATCAGCCCATCCAAACACCCGAAATGTACTTTTTATGATGCAATGAAATCACAGTTTAGTTATTAGTCACATGTTACCTTGGCAATGGTATTTGCTAAATCTAGATCATATTAAGGCCAAACGCATCATTATTAGTATGTTGCCATATAAGTAAAAAAAATGTGTCCACCAAAATCAAGTCAATTAAGAGGATATGGTGATATAAAATACATCTCTGAAGCAATAGCCGAAAATAAAAGCTGACATCTCTCTGACTTCTCGATTCAGTCTACGGACATAAGAGTACACTAAGATACATTGACATTGATTCCACTTCTCAGAAACTCTAAAATGTTTATTAGTGTTAAATAATATTTCATCCCAAGTTCCTGCTACTTTTCAATAAGCAGCTTATTTCAAAGTGTTTATTTTAACAGGCAACTAAAATTACCAAGAAAGCATTTTTTTTTTCTTATATCATTTTCAATAAGCAAATCATGAACCATAGAAAATGAACATAAGCCCAAATCTCAAACTAACCAATTCATAAAAACACAAATAGGATCAAACCCTAACCATGATTTACAATAAAAATCAAAACTTTAACTAATTTAGGAAACCATACCCACATATTGTAAACACAACTCCTTTTTCTCACTGCATCTTCCAGCTCCTCATCTTTCATATTTCCTGTTACAAAACAATAAACCCAATTCAGAAAAACATAAAGAAAATCAAACCCTGATCTTGATTTTTCACAATGAAAGACTAAAGAAAAAAATACCTGATAAGTTAGTAACTGCTTATTTATGATTCAATTTTTCTTTAGGAAATTGATCGGCACACTTTCTTTTTTATTGACACACTCAAATGTACAACTGGAAAAGTAGCATGCAACAAATGTACAACTGCTTAATGCGTAAAATGGAGTGTGTAAATAAAAAAAAAAGTGCAAATCACTAGCATTTTCTTTATGATAAGTCTGTAGGAAGTGAGGCGCTGATGAAGAAGCGGTGAAATTGAGAACTATAGCGGCTAAATCAAGAATTATCCGGAATGAACGAATATACTATATCCGCTAAATCACACAGGCCAAGACACAGGGCAAGAAAGCAGGCCTCAGGAAGCCCAAGAAAATAAGCAGCCCATATGGGCACCGACCATTTAAAGATTAGTATAAAGAGTAATATAATCTTTGTCTCATGCCATTCCAAACACGTATCTTCTTTTTTAGATATTTCAACTTGTTCATCATGTTGATCATAGCATTAGAATTATCTACCGGAGCTTCACGCCACACCTCATTAACAAAGTTCTAAAAACTCTCCATTTCCAGCCAATAATGAAAAAACCGAAACGGAATAGGACCATAGTCATGAGTAGATTCACGTAATAATATAGGACGGTGGTCTGATAAAAATCTATCTAGGGTGATGGCTGATAAATTAGGACACTCACTCAGTAAGCTTTTGGACATGAGGAATCTATCATGCTTACTCATCTTTCATCACACCATTATTTCTACATGTTGGTTCTAGAGTCATTTACATAAGACTAGAAGTAGTTGTCATCATGCCTCATCATCGACATTTGCGCTACTTCAGTGTTATTTCAGTTTTCTTTCTCCTCTCATCATACCTCATTTTGGTCATCACACCTCACATTTCATTAAAATGCTAACTGTATACAAAATATACTCACTAAATACCCCACACACCAAATAAAAAATATTAAAACAAAAAGAAGGACCCACAAAAATTAAACACTCACTATGGTGACCGGCTCCCCACTCTCTCATCTTTTTCCAATGCCTCACCCGTAAAAATGTTTGTGTGTTTTGAGAGTCACCCGTGTGTGAGGCTCTCACCATGCCAAACTTACGACCACTCCCTCAAGTCTAAGGGTGTACTTTTCTATCACTCGAAGCCGTGACATAGATGGGAAAGAAGAATCGGATCTTAATTTAGGTGACAAAGATGAAGTTTTGCAACCTTTAAAATGATAGATTGCTTATTTATGTTTTAAAATTTTGAATGTTTTCATTTTATCTCATTAAATTGTTCTTTAGCGATGAAAACTTTATGTGTTTTACTATTTTTATTGTTATGATGATTCAACTTTGAACATTAAAATTTTCCTAGGTTATCTTACGAAGTCATTTTTTATGTTTGGTACATATGTACAAGGGATTAGGATCCTTTAATGTTTGTCCCTTATGTTTTGTAATGTTGAACCAATCAAATAAAAAAAAATTAAATTGTGGTGCCATAATTAAGTAAAATATGTAACCTATTAAATTGATCCCTCTCACAACATGTCAACATGAGAAGAACATTAGAGATTAGAAAATGAGGGGATCTCAATCCATGTACAAGTGTATACCATTATCATTTATGACCTACTAACCCCTAATAAGAAGACAAGACATTTTGGTTGGATTTTACGATTTTGATCCAATTTTGATTTTTTAAAGACAAAAACGATTCTCAGTAGTGTCTCGATCTTCACAACCTACTCATTTGCCAAAACTATTTTATAGATCTAATTAGGAGAAATACATGTTGGATGGCGAAAACGGCAATTTATTGGTTTTAAACATTACAAACATCCCAGAAATAGCTCTAACGGTCTCACTTATCGATTGCATTATTAGAATAAACGTCGAAAGGCTATCACAACTCAACCTCTCGAAGACCTAAAAGCCAATCAAGGATTCACATAGCACCAGAACGAAATGCTAACACGGCAACACAAATCTTTTTTCACTTGTCGCATATTCGATTAGATTAGATACCATGGACAACACAAACCTTTTTTCACTTGTCGCATATTCGATTAGATATTATGGACAATAATATAAGAAAATGTAACGAACTTGTCAAAATTTATGATTGTATGCACCCTACTATTATTTTTACCTTTGTGTGTATCATACTTTCTAATTTTAACTTTTGTATGTATTATTTAATTTTCTAGGATCATTTTAACCTTCCATTGATGATAAACTGAGGGGTAAAATTATCACAAAATACAAACACATGTCGAAATTAAAAAGTATGATACGCATAGATCAAAATTTTAGTAGTGTACATGCAACCATAAATTTTGACTAGTTAGTTACATTTTGTTATCTTTGTCGCTATTACATATCAGAACTGTAAGATTAAGCATTGTTGATTAAAAAAACTAAAGCTGGCAAATAATACTCACGAGTCAACATTTGGGTCAATTGGACTTTTTTTTTAAGTATGATGGGCTAAATAGACTCCCTCTTTTATCGTCAGCGGGCTTGATGGACTATTGAATATGATGGAACAAAAAAAACATGGGTATAATGGTCGGGTAATTTTTTGACGATGAGTATTTTTTGGTGCCATCAGCTAGCTAGTGTTGTTTTGGGACATTTGCTATTTTTTACGTTTTCTCATGTTTTTTACGTTTACGTCCGTTTTTTTTATGTTTACATCCATTTTTTTACGTTTTCGTTCGTTATTTTACGTTTTCGTCTGTTTTTATGTTTTCGTTCGCTTATTTACGTTTTCGTTCGTTTTTTTACGTTTTCGTCTGTTTTTTACGGTTACGTTCGTTTTTTTACGGTTACGTCCGTTTTTTTACGTTTTCATCCTTTTTTTACGTTTTCGTCCGTTTTTTTTTTTAACGTTAACGTTCGTTTTTTTAGCGTTTTCAACTCTGATTTTCTCCGTTACAGTCCTTTTTATCGTTTCGTCCTATTTTTTTTTACGTTTTCGTCCATTTTTTTACGTTTTCGTTCGTTTTTTTACGTTTTCGTCATTTTTTTTACGTTTTCGTTCGTTTTTTTAAAGTTTCTTTCGTTGTTTAAGTTTTCACCTGTTTTTTACTGCTACGTCCGTTTTTTTATGTTTTCGTCCATTTTTTACGTTTTCACCTGTTTTTTACGGTTACGTCCGTTTTTTTACATTTTCGTCCGTTTTTTTACGTTTTCGTTCGTTTTTTACATTTTTCTCTTGTTTTTTACAGTTACATCTGTTTTTTTTACGTTTTTGTCCGTTTGTTTACGTTTTCGTTCGTTTTTTTACGTATTCGTCCGTTTGTTTACATTTTCGCCCGTTATTTTACGCTTTCGTCTTTTTTTTACGTTTTTGTACATTTTTTGAACGAAAACGTACAAAATCGGTCGAAATCGGACGAAAATGGACGAAAACGTAAAAAAAGACGAACATGTAATAAACGGACGAAAAAGTAAAAAACAGACGAAAACATAAAAAACAGACGAAAACGGAAAAAACGGAAAAAAAGGGACAAAAACGTAAGAAAACATACGAAAAGGAGCGAAAACGTGCGAAAGCGAGCGAAAACATAGAAAAACGTGCAAAGGTGTGTGGAACCGTACGAAAACGCTTAAAAAACGTACAAGAACGTAAAAAAAGTGTGAAAACGTTCTTAAATGTAGAAAAAATTTGGACTCTGCCCATTTGACCCGAGACCGTTTGGCCCATGTTTTAAAAATCACCCGTTTGGCTCGCGCCCGTTGCCTGTTTGGCCCGTCGCCCGAGCCAATGGCAATTTCAACCGGTAAATGACCAGGTGATGCTTGATAAGTAGTGAAAGATAAGAAAGATGTCAAGATTAAAGAGAGTTAAATTAACAGGCAAAAAAAGGGGATATTCATATTATTACACAAAATTTGCTTCTATGGCTTCGCAAAATAAATCAATAATACTATTTCTTTCATGGTGTTTATAAAAATTCCCTCTCCAAAAAGAATATAACTCAAAAGAAACAATATGGAACATCTAAACAATGCCAAAAAATTTCTACAGTTTCTGACCTTTCTAAACCTCAGTTTGTGACACAATCAACAAGATAGGGGTGAGTTCGGTTCACATACCGTTCCCATAACGGCTTGTACCTCCCAAACCCGAACTTGAGCCACGGCTTCAGGTTACCATTAAAATGAACCACAGCTGCACTGTCTATCAACCTGTTATCAATGTTCATATCATAGCCCAATCCTAACACGTGCCATCTTCGGTCAAGTGGCTCAGTCCGTCCATAAAAAGTTAATAAACCCGGTGCTAAAGTTCCTAACTTCCACAATGTCGCATCAACGTTTTGTTCTTGCCAGTAATGGTACGTGGCCGTCACATTAGCGTTCCTCCACGCTACAAGATCAAAGACGTTTAAACCAAACGCCCACCCACATGCCTGTGGGTCAAATTTGGAGCTAAGAACCGGATTTGAAAAGTTTAAGTATTTATAAAATCGATGATAAGCTTCAAGACAAGTTTCAACAGCTCCATTCACGTTTCCATGAAGATCCAACGAGAATAAAGGAGTCAAATCTTTCTGAACAATGACGTCATCATCAAGAAAGACAACTTTTTCAAGGTGAGGATAAATCTCCGGGATGTAGAACCGAAGATGGTTCAATAAAGATACATACTTTGGGTTCCCAGACTTAAGCTCGTTGTTTAAATCTTGAGACCCTTCAAAATAGTATCCCCGCAAGTCGTTTTCTGTTAGTTTTCTAACAACTGGTGAATATGAAGCATTTAACCAAGATAAGTCTTCGACTTTTTGCACTTCGATTACAGACTCTTTAAAGTCGTTACTGACAAACCAAGCTTGCATGGCTCCATAGTTGGGTTCGTTTGTGACTATATGGAACACAAGCTGTTTTGGGTGGTCCGTGTTTGAAACAGTAGAGTTGACCACAGCTGAAACAGCTAATAAATTATCTGAAAATAAGCAGAAGTGATAAAGATTATTGTCTAGTAACCGTGGAGAGTTCTTGATCTCATCTGCAAGGTCCTGCAGTTTCTTGATTGTAAGCCAATCAGCCCAAAGTTTGACATTAAGACAGTGAAGATTCTTGGGCACTGCTTCGGATGCTAACTGACCAAAAAATGTGCTTTGAACAGTGGCTGCATTTGCACGCTCTTCAAGAGCTTGGATGTGAGATTTCATGGTCATGATGGTGGTTGCAATATCGTAATGGGAATCTTGTGCTTTGAAAATGAGAGCTGATAGGCTTTTAATGAGTGGCTCAGCCTCGTTTTGTGTCATTGGGACCTCTTTCATGGCAGCTTTTGAAAGTAAAAACTGACAGCTTCTAATCTTTGAGCTCAACTCCCAAGCAAGATGATGGTTTTTACGTTCTTTCGCAATGACTATATATGCTTTTGCAAGTGTCATTTGATCTAGTAATTGTCGGGCATATGAATTGGCGTTTGCTATTTCCTTGGTTAGATTTAGGTCCCCATGATTAAGCTGTAGTGTTCCGGCATCTCTCTCCTGAAAACAGTTGGATAGTGTAAGTGGTGAGGTGATATGACCAATCGAGTCTACGGAAACTTAGACACACATCACACAACAAATTCAAGGAAACAAGAAGCAAAAAGGGTGTAATTATTGCAAAAATAGTGTCATGTTGGTGCTAAAAAAAAATGCTCATTACAAGTATTTGCAGCAGAAACCATAAATTTATTATTTATTGGTGATCATTTAAGAACTACTTGTGTGTATTTAGTATGATCTTGTATCCAGTAGCTCCTATTTTTATTTTTTTTGTGGTAGTGACATGCTTCAATTTAAAATCTTAAGCAATGATTTAGATAATATTGGTGATCATTTAAGAACTACTTGTGTGTATTTAGTATGATCTTGTATCCAGTAGCTCCTATTTTTATTTTTTTTATTTTTTTTGTGGTAGTGACATGCTTCAATTTAAAATCTTAAGCAATGATTTAGATAATATTATTGCTTTGATGAGTGAGCACACCTTATCAGAATGGTTTTCACGATCATAAAATTGCACAGATACACAAACCTGGCAAAACTTATACACAGACAGATGGTCGGTTTACCATCAAACCAACTCGAACATATAATCCCACATGGTGCCTCCTTCCCTATCACACATATTGTTATTAAAAAGATACACATAACTACAGAATTTGAAAATAAAGGGGTTTGATATGCTTGGGTTTAAATTGGTTTACTTTTAAGTTGGGTTGTATATATGTTTTGAATTTAATTTAACAAGCTGTGTTTAAAAAAGCACGCATCAGGCTCGCTTGAGGTGTGATGCGATGCGACGCGACGCACTACCCTATTGCATCAGACACCCTAGTGCGTTGCGATCACGGGATGCGTGGTGAGGCGCACGCATCAGCTGAGGCATGCATCAGCGCTTTTTGGCGCATCATCTACTTTAGACCTTACAACATAAATTTGGACTTACGAATGTATATTGGGCTTCTTATAATGGGCTTTACGTGTGATATGTGGGTCCAATTTAACCAATTCTTGATAAGAAGTAACAGATACGAGACACAAATCTTAGATCAAATCCTAATATGACTTCTAGTTTAGTCTTGGAGAGACACAAAACTTCGCATGAATGCTTTTGATTTGCTTCCAATTATTAACAAAAATGACACTTTTGATCTTTGTTTTTGACTATTTATATATTTTAGCAATAAGGAATCTCAAACTATGAGAACGCATCGTATCTTTTGGTATTAAGTGTGGTATTAATGTGTTTTGTGTACTTTATTTAATTAAGAAGTATTCTTTATAATATTGTCGCCTCGGGTACGTGATGCATGCGCTTTCGCCTCGGCTTTTTGACCCTTATCGCAACGGAGCGCATCGAGCTTTTTAAAACCTAGGATTTAAGTTGTTACAATTTTGCATAACTATTTTTTTCTTGAACACAAATAAGATGACTGTTGAAAAAGGGTGTAAAAGGACAAAAATACCCTTCATATTAGGACATATGCACATCACATGAGTGGATATGACCCTGAATCAGAAATAACCAATTTTATGGTAGATGAATCATATATTAGATTGTGCAGTCAAAACTAGTTTAGACTAAGACTTTCATCATTGATATGTTCACAAACTAGTTAACTAATTGTCTAATTCACGGATCAATCTTCAATAAATTAAATTGCCACCAGGCACCAAGGATGGATAAACCTTAAATCATACTTAGGAAAAACCGCGACTGGTTTGGAAGCTCAATTTTTTAACTGTTATAGGACCTGATATTACTCTATTTCTATTCATAAGTTTAGTCAGTTAAATACTTTAATCATAGAATGCCTTCTACAATACTTTCACATATGCAACAACTTGAGCTTAAAATTTAAATTCCATTGTTTTTCATCCAATATTTTCAACAGCTAACTATAATCCACTTTATGAACTTCGTAACCATAATTATAGTCTCCTTTCGTCTAAACTATCATGACGCACTCAATTCTACGGCTTTCAACTACATTACCTTAACCGTTGCTAGTTTGAAATCATGAAAAAAGGCTCTTAACGAATAACACATTATTAAAGTACATAAGCATGCCAAACTAATACTGATTACATAAGGATTGTCACGATCTTAATGAATCAGTTCCTGAACAAACCCATATCAAAATTACAACTACAAATAATAAAGAACATAAGTTTACAAAAAATATGGCATAGATTATATACTTATATAAAAAAAACATACCAATACAGGATGTTCCACTTGATCTTTATATTCTTGATTCTGTTGAACAGTAAATAATAAAAACACAACACACAACAAAAAAACGACAACCACCCCAAGATCCAACTGACCACGCCGCCTTACTGCGCGGTACTCCGCAGCCCGCCGCCGCATTCTAATCTAAGATTCTCAAACTGAACACCTTTTTATCATAATTTATAGAAGTGAAACAAAATTTAGATACCCTTTACGCTAAATTTAAGATTAAGCTAATAAAAAGAGTGTGATTTTGGGTTATGGAATTATGCAAAATCTTGATTTTGTTTATAAATTTGATAACTTTTGATAGTTAATTTATAAAACTGAATCAAGATTTAGATACCCTTTATGTTTAATTTGAGATTAAGGTTATCAAAAGAGTACGATTTAATTTGGGGATTTGTATGCAAAATCTTGGTTTCGATCATAAAGAGTGAACAGTGAGTTTGGGGGTTAACACATGGAAGCACATGTGATGGTTTGTTACTTTGTTTAATGTTGTTTACTGTTTTTTATTTATTACTCACTCACTTCAAAATTATTGTCCCCCGATAAAAAACACACAGTTTAAAAGAAAATATTTATTACTGTTTTCTCTTTCTTACTTTTTAACATAATGACAGTTTTACCTTTAGCTAATTAATTAAAGTCTTATTTAAAGTTGTAATAATAATTTCAAACAAAAGTAATATAGTAAACTTGATCAAATTTCACTATTTATTTTTAATAGTAGACAATTAAATTGAGACATAAAAAAAAAAAGTTAACAATAAAAAGTTGAGTAACTGAATGTGGTAGGGATTAAAACCTGGCATAGTCATTCGTTGGTAGTAGTTTTTTGAAGAGTACATTGGATAACTCGTCCCTTTGGTTTGGTCAAGTTTTATTTTCAGTCCTCATCTTTTTGATAATGCGGTGAACGTCTCTGTAGAGAATTTCCGGATTACATATTCAGTGTCACTGGTCGAAGTTAAGGGTGTGTTTGGCTAAGGGCTTATTAGGGCTTATCGAAGCTTGGGTTTTTAAAATAAATTGGTTTATAAAATAAGTCTCGTTTGTCACGCGGGTTTATGAAAAGGCTTATAAGTCATAAGTCTCTATAAGCCTCAGCCCTATAAAAGGGGCTAAAAACTTTAGACCAGTACTTTTGAACCGTAAATTACTTATTTACCCATAAAAATATCTAACGTATTCTAAAAACTCATATAATTATGTTTTTTTAGTAATTTTGCAATGATAAACTCTAGCCCAGCTCATTTGCCAAACAAGTTTACAAAAATACAAATTTTAATTTCAACTTATAATATAAGTCTCAGCCTCAGCTTCAGCCCCAACCTAATCCTCAACCTCAGCCTCAACCCATTTAAACAAACATACCCTAAATGTCTAAAATTCTGTCTTATTCCCCACAAATTTCACATGAACATTTTATTTTCTAATTTAACACAAATCAAAAGCTCCAATTAAAAATAACGAATCTCTTTTTCACTTTTTTTTCATAATCAAATGCTATCATTTAACCCTGATTCTAAGGTGCAACAACAAGAATCTAGACATACCCGATTCGAATGGATGGCAACGAGTTTGAAAATTTGGGCTTTCACTACTAAGGGTATGTTTGGCGTAATGGCTGGAGCTGGGGCTG
Organism: Tanacetum coccineum; assembly: GCA_026074375.1. NCBI lineage: Eukaryota > Viridiplantae > Streptophyta > Magnoliopsida > Asterales > Asteraceae > Tanacetum > Tanacetum coccineum. Next base: position 13,255 of record BQNB010071551.1, read on the forward strand.
GGGCTTATATTATAAGCCGAAATTAAAATTTGTATTTTTTTAAACTTGTTTGGCAAATGGGCTGAGGCTTATTATTATAAAATTACTAAAAATAACATAATTAAATAAATTTTTTGTGTATGTTAAATATTTTTAGGGGTATATAAGTAATTTTTTGTTCATAAACCCCGGGCTAAAGTTCTTAGCCCTTTTTATGGGGCTGGGGCTTATAGAGGCTTATGACTTTATAAGCCCACGTGACAAACGGGGCTTATTTTATAAGCCGGCTTATTTTAAAAGCCCAAGCCCCAATAAGCCCCTATAAGCCCTTATCTAAACACACCCAATTTAGTAGAATAGCGACAAACATAAGCACGTCGCATACTTCTAACGCTAAGATAAAATCCGCCTCTAAATTCGTCGCTAAAGGAAGCAATTCTTGTAGTGTTACAAAATTGATGACGAAGAGTCCGAAAATAGGGTATTGAAATTAGAATTTTTAAAGTTGGGAGGTGTTAAACCGATTATGATGATTTCGAAATTAAGGTTTTCAAATTAGGGATTCGAAGTGATGAAAAATGATTTTAATAATAGCTTAGGCTTTCGAACTTATGATTTTTTTTATTCAAGAATTTAGGTATTAAAAATTAGTTAAAGTTGGAGTTTCATTCTTAAACATGATGATAGTATTAAAATGGTCCTTTAATTCGTATTTTGAGAAATATTGTTCAATGTGTGCCGCATATATTGAGTTTCTCGTGTTCTTTTAAAGAAGGTCATGTGAATGGGAAGAAGAGAAAGGAAATTTTAGTCAATAAACTTCGGTCAAAAACTGAAGATTATTAATATTTATGCCTACAAAATAAATCTAAAGTTAGACATAATTCATTTATTTCATGACAAGTGTATTACACTTATTCTCTCTCATTTTTTTTCATCAATTACATTTTAAAATACATCAATCAAATTTTTAAGTATAAATTGTTCATGTTTTAGACATACAATTTATTTTTCTTTGACTAAACCACATTGACAATTTTTGCAATTTACTCTTTTTAAAATAGTTAGGTTTGATATACTTGTCATGTTAAAAGCCTTAAAAAGTATGTTTTTTGACTAATTTGTAGTACATGGGTTTATAAATATAAGGTTTGGTGTCAATATTTACTACATGGGTTTATAAATATTATTTAGTTGGATTTGTGTAATTAGATGGAAACTTGTGAGTTGTGATGTTTGTTCTTGACTTCTTGTGTGAGAGCATATTACGAATATGTAATGTAACATTTATTTTTTGCAATTAGATACTCTAACATGTGACTAATTCTTGTTTTTACTGTGAGACCAAGTTTTCAGAATTGCTTAAGAAAACAAACACTGTTTTTCATATTTTATATTTCTTTGAGTATGAAAAACTCAAGCATATTATTTGCCTTTATTAAGCCTTAACTCTTAACCATCAATTTATGATCCATCAATAGCTTTAATACCACTAAAGTTAGAGGGCTCAGTGAAGGGGGTTATTCGCACGTCATAGACAAAATTTGGTACCTACGGCTACGTCGTAAGACACCGCTTATTGCGCCTTTGGGCACCCCGCCAACTCACAAACGGGCGTTTTTCGTATTTATTTTATTTTATTTTTTTCAAAATTTGAATTTAAGGAGAGCGTATTGTAACGAACAATTTTAAAAAAAAACCCACTTTTACTTATAATACTCACATTTATCTACTCATTTTCATATAATCAACCCAAATCACATACATATTATTCCTCTCTTCCAATCTTCCATATTAATACTCATTTACCTCTAATTAATGGCTTGCTCTCTCCCCCGTACCGTCGAAGAAATTCAAGCGTATGTTAAGAACAATGTGACGAAGACGATGCGGCTCGTCAAGAAGCTATTATGAACATAATCACGTTGTTTGAGCAAGCAATGGCAGCAAAAGAAGACTTAAGGAAATAATACGCGGAATGCAAAGACGTTTCGCCAGAAAGACGTGCTCTAATTGAGAAATTTTTGACGATGAAGCCTGAAAAGATTACGAGGTTAAGAAAACCTTGTGGAGTTGTGTGTCACAAATACAAGATAATATCGGTCACAAATTCCGTTGGATGCACAAAGAAAACAGATAGGATGATTTGTGTTTTCGTATCGTAACATAATTTGTATTTTTTATTTCAATGTCGAATTCAAACACGGGGTTTTTTCCGCAAAACTAAACATAACCAAAAATATATCATATCATTAAAAACATGTCTCTACTGTTCAAAAGTGATTGTGACAAGCTTGGACGCATAATGTACCAAAATGGGTAAAAACGACGTAATGCCAAACACTCATTTAACATAAATGCGTATCACAAGTTCTGAACTTTAATATACCAGTTCTACCTTTTTCCATAAAACGACACAAAAACCTTAAGGGGGTTTATAGTAGTATCAAGAGAGGGTTAGAGAATTGCTCATTACTTCTTAGCACCACTGATAGCTAACCCGAAGGTTCATTGCCCTTGTTTTCCTTAATATAATATGATCACCTATAAAACATGAAATGAAGTAACGGTAAGCATAAAGCTTAGTGGGTAAACGAAGTATTAACTAATTCATGAATGATAAACATGTATAAATGTTACTTCACTTGAACTTGAATCATGGCATGATCATGAATCTCATTTACGGAACATAAGTTCCATTTAAGCACATAACATGAAACAAGACCACACAGGTCAACATGAGTACTTGACATGATAATATGACAACTCGGTCAACATAATTATTTGACGTAATAATAAGTCCACTCGGGTCAACATGAGTACTTGACATGATAATATGACCAATCGGGTCAACATGATTTCTTGACGTGATAATATAACCACTTAGGTCAACATGAGTATTTGACATGATAGTATGACCACTCAGGTCAATATGAGTACTTGACATGATAATATGACCACTCGGGTCAACGTTAGTACTTGACATGATAATATGATCACTCGAGTCAACGTGATTACTTAACGTGATAGTATGAACAATTAGGTCAACATGAGTACTTGAAGGATAATATGACCACAACGGGTCAACGTGATTACATGGGCTCAATCAATACATAATCTCATTAACTCAAAACATAAGACTTTTCATAACCGAGAAAGCATACAATGAAATGTATATTGTTATAAACTTGTCATATCATAAACATGAACAAGATAAACAACATGTACATGAATTACGAGTATATAACTTCCATACTTACTTTCACACTACGTTACTCACCTTAAGTAGGCTAATGATTCCACAAAGTCCCCAAATAGCTCCTTGCGCCTAAATTATAACATGAACATAAAGGTTGTTTGGTTAGTCAGATAGTACTAATTGTAGAACTGTAGAGGGAGGTGAATACGGTCTTATTGACTTCTTTAAGGTTTATAAAACTTCAAGTCTCAAAGAATCGAGTAGTGTAGTGAACTACTTAGCTATATGAATAATAAGTAGATATATAGAGAGAGAGAGAGAGAGAGAGAGAGAGAGAGAAAGAGAGAGAGACCACGATATATACTGGTTCAAGATGGAGAAAAATACCATCCGTGCGTCCAGTTGCGAATCCACGAAACCGATACTATTACTTTAGTATAATCCTAATGGTGGACTATAAACCGTATTACAACTTCGCTTCACTGATATGCACTAAGATCGACGCTTGCTAAGATGAGCTACTCCCTACGGTATTCCGCCCTCGGAATTCACCCCTAAGAACCCGTGATTAGACTTTCTTCTAGGATCACTAAGATCAACTAGGATCACTAAGAACTTCCCCTTGGAAGCTTACTAAAACCCAAACTAGATCCCCAATGATCTAGGCTTGATCGCTAAGATACAAGACTTCCCTTACAACCAAATTGAATAAAGTTATTTGTTTGAAATCAAGTCCTAACCTAACCTAAAGACTCAATTCTAATAGAAAGCGTATAAGAAAGAAAACCATGGACTACTAACATACAAGTGTGATTAGGTACTTGTGTGTCTCTCTTGTGGAGGTGTGTTCTTCAATAGAATGATAGATTAGAAGATTAAGAACACAAGAGGTGTTAAACTTAAAGGATGGGAGAAGATAAAAGAGAGAAAAAGAAAGAAAGGCAAGAGGTGAGGAATACAAGAGCCAAGAGGGGTATTTATTGGTCAAAAACCTAAACTTGGGAAAATGCAATTCGAGACTGGCCATGTGTTAGCGCATGACCAGTGTGCTAGATAACTGAATTCATTTTTTGGGTTTTTGGCGTTTTAAATACCCGTTCTTGCTAAACCCTCAATTGTACTTCACGCTTTGACCTTTCCATTATTCTTACACTCAAGGTTAACCAACTCAAATGGCCATATGATAATGTTTGTGAAGTAATTAAAAGAGTTATGGGAAGTGTTTGTCCAACTTCAAAGAGATAAAAAAGAACCATTAGACAAAGGGTATGTTTGGATATTCCTCACATGTATATGGTTTAGTTGGAAACTAACCATGGTTAAGTTGACGAGTTAGCATAGTTAAGATAGAAAGGAATATGTCAAAGGAATAAAGAATATGTCAAAGGAATATTCCTTGGCTTGGAGAGGAAGTGTGGATGTTGGATAGATAATTTGAATTTTAAATTCAAACAATTAGACATGTAGGATAAAGATCAGAAAGAGTGAGTTGGCATGATGTGATGGTTTGAAGCCTAAAGATTCAAATTCAAATTTTGAATTTGAATGTTAGGATAAGGATAAGGGGTGAGTTGGATATAGCTTGGAATGAGTTGGATTGGATGTGATGGTGATGTGATAGAAGGGAGCCTTTGCTCAAATTCAAAATTGAATTGTTAGGAAGGACGAGTTGGCAAAGTGTGTGAGGGAAGTTTGGTGAAGTGTGTGAGGATTTGAATTCAAATGTAGATGTGTGTAAGTGTGTGTATAGGAGAAGTCACACCCCGTCTAAGGCGGAAACATAAGATGTAACAAATAGGATCGTCATAACACATTGATATAAACAATAGAGAATTCACTAAATAAAATATTAACATAACGTGTCATGACGACTCCCGACATAAGTGGAGACTTGTATCGCGGATAGTCAATACCACGAGAACATAGCCACATAGTCATAATAATTCCATAACCCGGGACAAGTACAAATAAACAAATAGTTCAAGACTACCATAAGATACTAAAGCAATTAACACAAGGGGTGAGTAACCCGAGAGGGCAACATTCTAAGTCTCTCTAGGCAATGCAAGAAAGCTCTATCCTCCTTAATCACTGCTATTCTTATCACCTGAAAATGAATACTCAAAAACGTCAACATAAAGTTGGTGAGCTCGTAGGTTTAAGTAATAAACCATTTGTTGTGCATATAGTTTAAGTAGGACAATAGCGAGAAGATATGCATATACACCATTTAGTATTATCACACAACAACAAATCGCATAATAGAACTCAATAACGTTGGGTGCATCTTCCCAAAGGTATACTGGGTACCCTACCTAGATATAATGGGTGTCTCTTCCCGAAGGTAAATTACCAATCGCGATCAAGTACATAATAACACACATATAGCCATATGAACGCATAAATTGTCCAAGTAAGAAATAGTGTAACACAGCGCAAAACATTTAAAATAACATTTGAGTGTCATTTTCTCCCTAGGAAAACATAGGTAAAAAGGGACTATGAAGACTCACCTTAAGTAAAGAAGTGAATCGAAATAAATCAACAAGTGAAGAATGAGCTCGAATGTCCTAAACGCGACCTAGTTGGAATATAGTGCTCTTTAAATGCTAGCCAATGAGAGCGAAAAGATGCATATGCAATTTTTATAAAGTTCTCATCACCCGAACATGTTTGCGTCTTAGTTATGTAAATCAAAATGCGATCTAGTAAAAGTTATATAGTTTCTATTAAGTTTCGACACTAAAACATACATTACTATTTTTACCAATCTTTAGAAATCCCGCACATTATCCGTTTTTTAAATATTTTCGTTTAATTTATATATCCTCTAAAAAACGCTAAGTATCCTATCAAAAGTCTAGTTACCAATTTTTATTCATCATTATATTCATTATTATTATTTTTAAGTTACCAACTTTAATAAATCCTATCTCGCTTACTTAGATATATTTTGGAAAGTTTTCGTCGCACATAAAAAATATATAAGAGACACTCTAATATTTGTTAAGGATCTTATAGCTCGTTCGGACTCGAAAACGCCCAAAAACCTCATTTTAAGATTCAGACAGCTCATTTTTATTAGTTAAATTTGTACAGAAAGTTTATAAGATTTCCATATTTTAGTCTGTCTTTACCAGGGCATAACTCCATCGTTATGAGGATTCACGGAAGGGTCAAAAGCTACGTTTCAAGGAAAAATCACGCTCTACAAATTTTCTTTTAAAAAATTGATCCGAATGAGACCAGAAATAGGTCAAAAACATGAAAACGTAAACTGGACAGATTGTGTCGAAAACAGTTTTTGGCTAGAAAATGTACTAGTTTTTATCCAAACTTCATTTGGTCGTAACTTACTCGTTTTAAGTTCGTTTTTAGCGATCTTTATATCCACGCGTTTATATTTAAGTATAATAACATATTTTCAATGTTTCGACTACTCAAAGTAAATTTAATCACTCGTTTTACCCTATAACATTTTTGGACAACAAGTATTTTATACCAAAACTACTTTATATATCTAGCCGCAAACATAACAACTTCATTTCTAGCCTAAATCCCTTCCACCGATTTATACCAACACTCAAACAACTTCAAGACTACCTATCCCTCCACGGATTGTTACAATAACACTGAGAATCACTTTTAACACATAAAATCATACTTTTAACCTAAAAGTACAATAATATTATGAATAAGTTCAAAAACATAAACAAGTTGTACAACCCTTTTTATTTTGCTAGTTTCTTTATAAAAATCCTTTACGCAAACATAGTTGATAATTTTTGAAGAGATTCGACATGTATGCTTAGATGATATATGAAATATGTAGGAAAGAAAAGATGAAGTTTTCTTACAAGAATGAAGAAGAGAGATGTATAATAACCCGAAACGATCTTGTATTTAACCTAAATATGACCACAAATGAACCACTAGCATCAAAGTAACCCAAGATTTGATATCAAGAAAAACAACACCAAAAGTGTGTGTTTATGTGTTTCGGCCGAGCCCCAAAGAAGAGAGAAAGGGAGAGAATTTTTCTTGTGTGTGTTTTAGTGTGTGTAAGAACTGGATGAATGAATGAATGTGTGCACACACATTCAATGTATATACACATGGGAATAAGGAATCCTAGGATAAGTGTAGGGTTCTAGTTGGTTGGGACACACAAGTAAGAAATAGGTAGGATGCCTTAGTACTAAAGGGTGACATATCACAGACACAAAATGGTGATGGTGTGTGTTTGTGTAGGGTGCGAACGAACCACAAGGACAAGAGGGGACCAAAAAATATTTTCAAAATTTTTATTTTCACATGATATCTTAGATATTTTGGTGATTAAGGGCAAACACATACATGCATGCAAGTAAATGAACTAGTAAGTAATTTTACGTAACACGTAAAAATTAAAACACGCGACACATATAAAAATATGTCCGTAAGACGTAACACGCTAGTCACGAGTTTACTATATTTACTCAAATGCATGAATGCATCCGGAGACGTTTTTTTTAAAACGCGGTAAATTTAACGGTTTTACGTAAAAATCATATACCATGAAACAATAAATACTCAAGTAATTAGATAATTTAAATCGGAACATGACAGTTGCTATAGTCTCCCCTATTTAAAGGAATTTCATCCCGAAATTCAACTAGTACTACTTATGAATTTGATATGAGTTGTCATTAAGCTTAACGTTATCACCATCAATCAAGACCACACAAAAGCATTTAGAGTGTAGTAAGATATGCAAGTAAGCTTTAGGTACTAAAAATGGTTATGTGCCAAAATGGCCTTCTAACATGTCGCTAAGACTGTTAGGATGCATCAAATATTCTTTCAATAAGTCGAATACCAACAGGAGCTCAACTCCTAGTTGGAGCTAAGATTGTTGGCTCAATAGGAATATAGAATCACAATTAGATACGATTAACACTAATGCTCACGTACGCAAATTATAAGCACACATCTAGTCCAAAGAAATATAGTGGTTAGCATAGCTTGAAGTATTTAAAAAGAAGGCTTTTGAGTCTTCTATGATAGTCGAGTTCCTTCTAACAGATTTGTGGATAATGACAGGTTATGTCAACCATTTATCTCCTATTCCTGACCAACAAGTGGTGAATGACACGTGTGCTCCTATAATGTTTCGTATGGGATGTTCCTCTGTGATAATCGTGTAAAGGTTGTTACGAGAAACTCAACTAAAGTAAATGACTATCTCAACCTACGTAGAACCGAGTTACACATGCTCGAAGCATGTTTCTAAGGTCTAAATGTTTGCTCGCTCAAGTGTTAAATTCTTTTGTACACCTAAATGGTCCTAGCGTGTACCAACATCGTGATAAAAGGCGACTACTCCTATTTGAACTATTGTATATGAGCACTAAATTTCTTGTATAGGAATTGAATTGCACAGACATCATTAGTCAATTCATTACTACTTCTATCAAGTCATGTCCTTCTTGCAGCTCGAGGCTGTTTGGTCATTAGGACCTCAGTCATTTGTTTCTAATTCCTATAGGGAATTTTGTGTTGTCGCAACGATTTGAACGGTTTACGATATTTGGCCTTGACTTTAGAGCAAGTCAAGCACGTCCCATCATACATGGCGATATCCTCCTACATTCATGACCACCGATAGTATTACCTTAAATCCTATATCTTATCACTAGAAAAAACAAAATCTGGTTCTTTGGATTACCCTCATGATAACTTCCCTCAAATCACTAGCTCTTAGGATTCAAGCTCTTTCGTCAAGTACCGAACTCCAACAGGTCAAATTCCAATTCACGTCCTTTAAGCCTTTCTTGTCCTCGAGCGAATTCCCCATAATCTTAAGCTAAGCAATAACTTGAGTCTAGCTTAATCTCGTAACTCTTCAAACGAGAACTGTCTTGAGATCAAGTTATAAATAGTTACAAGGCTCAATTATAGGGTTGCTCAAAACCATTCTTGCAACACTAATGGGTATCTGTGGGGAAATCAAGGTTGCCTTGACCTTTTAAAGTGTATTAAGATCCGAATGTTCTTCTCGTGCTTCATTGCTTCACCTCGAGTATTCTATATGTGAGGTTTCAAGCTTGTATGACTAGCATTCCTAATGGTCATACTCTTAAAGGTCTCAATCTTGCCTCCTCACTCAGAGCATCTGCTACGATGTTTACTTTGCCTAGATGATACTAGAATTCGCAATTTGAATCACTCTGTAGTTCCACTCACTGAGCATTTTCTAGTCGAGGAGATGCGAAAGGATATGATGGTCAGTAATCATTGTACTATTCGTTCCATATAGTTAGTGTATCCAAGCCATAAGTGCAACAATAATGGTTCCCAGGTCCAAGTTACGCGTCGCGTAATTCTCCTGATGTTCCTTGCGTTGTCTAGTTGAGTATGAGGTAAACTTGTTCTTATGCATTAGTATGCAATCTAATCCTGCGTTGGATACCCTACGCTTCAACGTTGTGACGTTTCTTCTTATTATTACCCAAAAGAGATTCTTAACGTAGTTACTCGGCACCGTTAGTGGTTGAGAGCTTTTGGGAAGTTTGAATAGGTTTCTGATTATAGTCGAGTAGCTTGGAAATCAGTGGGGTTCTGCAGGGGTATTCATGGCTTAATATCCACAAGTATGGGAAGTCTTAACCGAAATGTGTACGGTAATAGATATGTAACAGAAGGTAATAAATGGGTAATAGATAGGTAATAGATAGGTAATAGATGGGTAATAGATCGGGAAGTCTTAACCGAATGTGGGAAGTCTCGAAAGTTGTCCACGAATCTTTGTTGTCTCACAAATAAGTAGGTATGTCGTCGATAAGTAGGGTATCGAACTTAGCTAGTAACGGTCTCTATACTCCGTCTCCCAATTCCATGAATGTATTCATCGCGTCAGATAGTAATAATGGCGAAACTAAGAATAAAAACGAATGTATTTAGTCCTAAACGTAGACTTAAGGGTTTCTCATAGCGAACACTAAGGTGTCAGTTTCCGTGATCCATGTAAGTTGTTTGAAAGGAAAGAAGTTGTTGGGATATATTATGATTATGAAGTTAATGCTGCTGATATTAGTTAGTTCTGGTAGTGTGTATGTTAGTTCTAATAGTATGTAGTTAAGTGTGCCAGTATAAAGATGTTAATACTGGTAGTATAGTTAATACTGTTTATGTTTAGTTAAGTCTGCTTATCAGGAATGTTAGTTAGAGTTAGAGATATGCATGAGAAATGTTAGGAATAGATATGCATGATCTCTATACGCGTTTTTGAAAAGCTCATTAGGGTTTCCTTGGTGTATAAAAGGAACCTTATGCGGCATAGTTATTAGTGATCCAATAGTTAGAAAATCTGTAACCTTTGGCAGATTATATCAATATACGTAGTTAGTTAATTGTGTTCTTCTTAGCAGTATAAGTTAGATTCCGCATAACTTATATTGTTCTTAGTCATTGTTTCTCTTATAGTTAATCTGTGTTTACACAAGTTAGCTATCACCCTTAACAGGCTAGAAAGATCTATTCATTGGGATCAACAAGTGGTATCAGAGCTTGTTGAGAAACTCTGAATAAGAAGAACATCACCAAACAACCCTAGACAAAAACATAACAAGAAAAATAACCTTCTTTTCCAATGGCAGGAGATGATGCAGAAGTTTCAACATCAACAGTACAAGAAACCACTCACATGGTGTCATCTGTGAAACTTCCCATGCTGAAGAAAGGTGAGTATACAATATGGGCTATAAGGATGGAAGAATATTTGATCCATACAGATTATGAACAATGGTTGGTGGTCTTGAATGGAAATAGTCCAGTGCAGTATACAAAGAATGAAGCAGGTAAAGATGTGGAAGTACCCCCAACAACTGCAAAGGATATACAGGCTAGAGCTAGAGAAAGGAAGGCCAGAAGTGCACTGCTAATGGCTCTTCCTGATGTAGATCTACCTAAGTATCATTTAATCAAAGATGCTAAGGGCATATGGGATGCTATCAAAACTAGATATGGTGGTAATGTTGCATCTAAGAAAATGCAGAAGAGTGTTCTTAAGCAGCAATTTGAAGCTTTTTCCATATCTAACTCAGAGGATCTGGACAAAGGATTTGATAAGTTCCAGAGGCTTCTTACCTTGTTATCAATTCATGGAGCAAAACTTTCAACTGAAGACATTAATTCCAAATTCCTAAGGTCTCTACCTTCTACATAGACCAGTGTTTCCTTGATTATGAGAAACAAGGAAGGAATTGATGATATGGATATTGATGACCTTTACAACACCCTAAAATCACATGAGGGTGATGTTAAAGGAACTACTGTATCTTCATCTAGTTCACTAAACATGGTCTTTGTATCTAAAGAAATCACAAGTAGTACTGATGAAATTAGTACTGCATACCATGTTAATTCTGCTACATGTCAAAGTAATAAAGCACGGGGATCTTCATCTTATGTTGATGAAGTCATGTACTCATTCTTTGCTAACCAATCTAGTGCACCACAACTAGATCATGATGATCTTGAGCAGGTAGACAATGATGATTTTGAAGAGATGGACTTAAAATGGCAGGTGGCCATGATATCCACAAGGATTAACAAGTTCTAGAAAAGGACAAGAAGAAAACTGCAGTTTGATAGGAAGGAACCAATTGGTTTTAATAAAACCAAGGTGGAATGCTTTAACTGTCACAAGAAAGGTCACTTTGCAAGGGAATGCAAAGGAAAGAAGAATCAGGAATACAGGGGTAACAACAATGGGTACAGAAGAGATGATGGTAAAAGATCAATAAAGGAAGAAGATCTGAAGGCATTGGTGGTTCAAGACATGACCAGTATTGGCACCTATGATTGGAGTTATCTAGCTGCTGAGAAGGAACCAACCAACTATGCTCTTATGGCAATCACTTCTTCAAAATCTTTAAGCTCTGCCAGTTCTGACACTAACGTAAATTTGTGTTCTAAAGCAAGTATTGAATCTTTCGATAAACTTCAAAAAATGTATGATGAACAACGTGTAAGACTAGATAAGGCCAAATTAGAAAGTGTAGCTTATGAACTTGGTCTAAAATCAGTAGAGGCACAGTTAGTTCAATATCAAAAAATGAAGTTACACTTCAAGAAAAGATTGGTGTGTTGGAATGGCAGGTTAAAGACAAGACAAATTTGCTAACTTACCATAAAACTTTGTTAGATCTGGCCACTAAAGAAAAAGAAGAGATTCTTAAAGAAAAAGAAGATTTTAAGGTAAAATTAAAGAAATTTGAAAATTCTTCTAAGAATCTAACAAAACTGCTTGATAGTGAGATCAGTCCAAAAGTTAAAATTGGCTTAGGATATGAAAAAGAAGAGACTGTATGTGATGTAAGTGAATCTGATGTGTCTGAAACAGTGTTTGATACTAGTACTAGTGATAAGGAAAATAGTCAAACATATGATAGATTCAAGAAAGTAGAGGGATTTCATGCAGTTCCCCCTCTACTCTCAAGGAACTTCATACCTCCCAAAGCTGATTTATCATTTGCAGGACTGGATGACTCTGTATATACTAGTACTGCAGTCACAAAAGATGCTCCTAAATCTAATGAGGTATCTATTGAAACACCAAAGGAAGTCAAGTCAAGTGCTCTTCTTATCCAAGATTGGGACACTGACATTGACAATGAAAGCATCTTTAGGCCTAAACAAGTTTTTGAGAAAGTTAACTTTGTTAAAGAAGGTGAATATGTTAGGCCTGTCAAACATGCAAAATCAGTCAAAATTGCTAAATCTGTTAGACTTATTACACCAGTTAAACCAATTCAACAAACTGAGAAACCTAAGGAGTCTTGTTCAAGTCCTAAGATTGACAAAAGGGATTGGAATGGGAGAATGGCTCAAAATCTAGGATTAGGTTATAGTTTTACCAAAAAGGCATGTTTTGTTTGTGGAAGTATGAGTCATTTAATAAGATATTGCACTTTTCATGAAGACAAAATGACTCAAAGGAATGTGGTAAACAAGAATGGGAATTTGGGAACTAGTCAAAGGATAAATAAACCAGTCTGGAACTATGCTAATATGATTAATCATCAAAACCAATTTGTTCCAAGAGCAGTCTTACTAAGGTCTGGAAAAATACCAGTTAGTACTGCCAAGCCAAAACAGGCAGCATCAACTAGTGTTCCTAGACAAGTTAATACTATTAGACCAAAACAGAGTGTGAATTTTTCTAAAAATACTTTTAATAGATCACACTCACTAATAACCAGATCTCACTATGCTCCATCAGTACAAAGAAGAAGTTTTTCACCTAAAAGAGTTAATAATCTTAGACAAGAAGTTATTACTGGCAAGGGAACTGGGATTACTGCTGTTAAGCCCTCAGCAGGTTGTATTTAGAGACCAAGACCAACTGAAACAAACCAAGTCTCCAAAGACAATAAGTGGATCTGCACT
>BQNB010071552.1:6987-32732 GCA_026074375.1 Tanacetum coccineum
TCGATTGGAAAAGAATGGTTTAAAAGGTTAAGTGTACATCCTATTAATACATTATTGGTACTTACTACTTTTCCGTCGGCCAATTCGACTTCATAGCTAGTATCTAACTCAACCGGTTTAATGTCAATAAGGGTACTAAAATTTGTAGATACAAAACTTTTATCGGCACCCGAATCAAATAAAGCAGTAGCATATCGGTTGTTAAGTAAGAACGTACCAGTAACGACTTTCGGATCTTGCTGAGCATCCACAGCTCCTAACTTGTAAACAGCTCCACGATTATTTCCATCCTGACCATTCCTTCTCAAGGTAGGGCAAACAAGTCACTTCTCTCTTGTCGGGGCACCTACAAACAGCAGTCTTGTGCCCTAACTTACCACACTTACCGCACTTCCAGCAATCCCCATTATGCTTCTTGTTCTTGCATTTCGGACAAACCTCGTGGTCATTTGACACAGCATTAGTCATGGCTCCAGCATTAGCCCTTCTTTGGTTTTGTCGGTTGTTGTAGTCACGTCGGTTGTCACTACGACCACCACGATCTCCTTCACCCTTTCTCTTTTCACCTTCATGAACCTCATCATTTTTATCTTGGATTATTTGTCCCATAAGCTGATAAGCCATACGGACAGCATGATCAATAGTAGCTGGTTGCGACGAGGTCACATCACCACGTATGTTCTTCGATAATCCACGAATGTATTGCTCTACCTTCACCTGCTCAGGCTCCACCATTCTGGGACACAACAGGGCCAGTTCATGGAATCGGTTTGTATATCCATCAATGTCAGTCCCTTTTAATTTCAAATTGTACAATTCTTGCTCTAGTCTTTGCAACACACTTCGAGGACAAAACTCCTCGGTCATCCACTTTCTTACTTCAGCCCATGGAGTACCATTAGCAGCATCAATACCCATGGAAGCAGTTCTTCCATTCCACCAAGTCAACGCACGACCTTGGAGAGTGGCGGTTGCAAATTTCACCTTATCCTTTTCCCTACAGTCACTTATTCGAAACACAGATTCCAATTTCTCAAACCACTAACATAAACCCACGGCACCTTCAGTGCCTTTAAAAGTGTGTGGATTACACTTCATGAAGGTCATGTAAGTACACCCAGTAACTTCAGCTTCCACTGGTCCGGCACCACCAATTCCAGCACCATCGGCTCCAGCGCCACCGGCTCCAGCACCACCGGCTCCACGGTTCATATTTGCCATAAATTCATTCATGGATGTGGTAACTTGGTCTCTAATAATCTCGCGCATACGAGCCTCAGACATAGGTTTTGGCGGCATGATCCTGTTACAACACAAATCAAATCATAATGAGTATTCATTCAATGATTGTATTAAGCAAAAGGAATAATTTAGAAGGAACAATAAAAGGAAGGTAACAACAACACAACATAGAATTAGAACCAAAAGATAGTCATTTCATTAATCACCAACAAGTTACAAGTTGCATTGTCATACATTACATGTCACCATCTAATGTTATACAACTCCAAAAGACTAGTCCTACTAACTGACATCGCAGTTTAGTTAGTGATTTACAAAAGATACTACAAATGATAAACTAATCTACTAAGAGTCACTAGGTGGTCCCCGTGGCTCAGAAGGTCCATCATCCCTGTCCGACTTCTTTGACTTCTTCCTCGGACGTCCATCATCTTCATCATCAGAGGGCGGCTTAGGAACCGCTCCCTTAAGAACCATCTCCCAATAAAACCTCCTGTTCCAACCAATGGACTCATGCAACCTCCTCTCCGCACTAACACAATCCATACGAGCAATCACTAACTGCATCTCCTTATCCTTCAACTTCTTCTTTGAAGATAGCAATCCCCCTGCTCATCTCCACCTTCCACCTCTCCTAAAACATCACCCAAAAATGCACAACGTTCCCAAAACATGATTAGGTATCTCTCTCTTTTTCCCCGATCTTATTCTTTGATTTCAGAAGAGCAAATCTCAGTTTGGCCATTTTCCCAACTCAGCTCTATGACTCTAAGATCATGCCACTTGACACTATAAATCACGTCTCCATGCCCAAGGTGGCCCCCACACTGTCGGTCGACAATATGATAGTCCATTAGCAGAAATGGCTCTCCTACCTTAAATAACAACCCCTCGAAAGTCCGCGAACATTCACAAAAGGCCTTTGGGTAATAGTCCCAAAAGTGTCCTCAGGTGCAACATCGGCCTCCTCGTCCTCTAACTCAGAATCGGATGATACAGAATCAGATGACTCCGCATTAGGTGGCTCTGTATTAGGTGGCTCAGAATTGGATGACACACCTCAAGGTGGCGGGGTTTTGTCATCCTCTAACTCATGAGGAAATATCAACTCAGCATCGTCATCGAGCTTAATCTCAACATCTTCGTCTTCAATATCCTCATTATTAACACCTTCATTTACACCATCATTCTCCTCTAACCAACCAATCATAACACCGGGCTGATGTGGGTCAACATATGGGGAAAATTGATTCACAAGCCCATTATTCGGTTCTGGTTCTTCTTCCGGGTCTTCTTTCGGATCTTCTTCCGGGTCTTCTTTCAGATCTTCTTTCGGATCTTCTTCCGGGTTTTCTTCATCATCCCCATCATAATCAACTAAATCAACGTCGTTCGGAATGTCAACCATTTCGTTAGATCATGGTACATCACAACTTGGTTTCGGATCGGGAATAACTGGGTCTTCTTCAGAATAAGAAAATCTTTGTTCGTTTTCAATAGGGGGGTTAGGGTTCTTAATGACAATCCGCCGTCGTATAAATATCTCTTATTAGTATTAAAATAATTAGTTCATATAAATAAATTTACAACATATAAAGTAAATTCATATAAATAATATATAGTAATCAACATAAACTTCACAATTCCGGTCTTTTCGGTTAAATTCGGAAGATTCTTCTTGCAAAACCGTAATTGTCAACGAAATGTTTTAAACAAAATTATTTTGTAAAAATTTTCTTTTTCAAAAATCTTTTGTTCTCTATAACTTAAGCTCTGATACCAAACTGTAACACCCTCAATTTAGCTCGGTCAGCGCAAGGGTCCAATGGTGTTACATCAAAACACAATAACTCAAATCATAGAAAACGATCAAAAAGAGGCGTTTTTAAGAAAATTCCATTCATTTGAATAAAATAAAGTTTACATCATAGTCCCAATAATTTAGGACAACATTCACACACATACGTTTACAAACAACATTTCAAATGAATAATTCATTACGGCCCTTCATATCTCCATACACACGAATTACCTTCAAGACCTGAGATAAAAGCAACTAAAAGTCAACAATAATGTTGAGTGAATCCATAGAGTTAATATATAAAACAATAAAATCATTTCCGTGACACACAAGTATCATTTTTTTAATATTCATTGGGATATAACGATTTGGCCATACAAAGTTATAATCGGGGGATATTAAAAGCCTCATGACATTCGAACCATACCATATAATAAATATGAGATGCCCACTATACACTCTCGCTATAAGCTATCTTAATTCTCTATAAAAACAATTCATCCGTGGTGTCATATTCCCGACACAAGACGATAGCTAGTCTCACGGATCGAGTGTGTAGCCTCCAAATAGTACTATTTCATGTATAAGCGTATGCCTGATTCCCGGCAATTAACAATTCATGATATTTCCGTGGGACTTTTTTTTATCTAGCGAGTTAAAGCTAACTTATAATAATCAATGCTACTAGCATACATTCGGGTCCCTTGTGTTCTATTTTAAAAACAAGCATGTTATCTCCCTCGCGGGTTTATAAAACAATTTAAATAAAAATGCAAGGCTAATTATCCTCTCCTCCAGAATATGACATGTTTACACGATGGGGTTCCTGTTTTGCTACAGCAGGACAGTGAATCAGACTACTACACCGCATCAGCTTCAACTCTTTTGGCTCAATATAAGCTCGATCCGGCCTCGACATTCTCACAACCAGGTGACTCATCTCTCTCAGCGCACACAAGAAGGCACAAGCTGATGAAGTGCGAGATTAGACACAGTCATTTTACCTCCAATCTAAAACGTGTCCTCGAACACACAGAAGAGTCCTCAAAGCGCACACCACTTCTCTCTATTACACAAATATCTTACCTCTCTTAACTGTTTCTCTTATTTCTACATGACTACTTATCTTCATTCGTACTACTGTTCTCTTATATCTTAGGAGTAGAATTCTGACAGCAAACCAAATCTTATCCAACTTACTCCTCCAGCTCTCTTTTCAGTACACCCTTATCTTATTAGGCACTAAATGAGTGCAGTCCGATGCACTCGATCTGATTTTAGCTGAGATTGGAGTCTCTCTCTCTCTCATACTCTAATCTAGGGGAATCTTAGCTCATTTTTCTCTAGTTATCTAAACATTTTTGGTCCATTGGCCGCAAGAGTGTACAAATTTATGGAGTAATTTTTTGTGTTTTTTAGTACACTTTATATTAGAAATTCCAGATCTTAACCCATTAATTGGGCCCAAGTGGGTTGGGTCCAAAGTTAAGTCCAATAGGTCCATTCATATACATTGGGCCTAATGGCCCGATATGGTCATATAGTCCATTTTAAGCTTGTGTATGAGTTTATAGTAAATTTCCGGGTTCTCGATGTTAGGTTAAGTTTATTATCAGTAGGTTCATCATCTAAAAGTTCCCAAAAGTGGGTCCTACCATCTCGGGTTTTAGTCGCAAAAACGCTTTACAATTTTTAGTATTGATATAGACGTAAAAAAAAATTATATGTTTATGCTTACAAAAATAGTCACCTCTCTCAAACCATAATTGGTATACTTATAAAATTTACATTCCTAGTTTCATTTTTAAATGTAATATTAATAAATCAGAAACCATTTTTTATTACTTAGTTTTTTAAATAAATATAAAATTAAGGTCAGTCTAATCATCCATACAATGGTCCATGTTGGCTCTTGGCTGAAAATTTACTTTCACCATTTTTGATGCCATTTTCAAACCATAATGAATTGGTTGACCATCTAATTGGTGCAGATCCTACATGAATTTATCTAGGTCTCATAGTTATAGGTTTTTAACCAACTCTGTACGTAATCATGACTGTTTATATGTTCTATCCAGCAAGGTCAGATTTGATGTCTTTTGGTAAAATGGTGGTCATAAGACAATTGTCAATTTTTACTTTCCATTGAGTATCCAATTAGCCACATTATCATCATTCAATTCTCTACAACCTAGGTAAATCAAATCAAGTCTAATACTTATGTAAAAATCCAGAACTTACTGTTAACAACAACCCTAAATTTTCAATAATTTCTAGCAAGTTTTAATAGTTGATTTAGTCATTTCTTACCTAGATCTACACATGCATGCTACTTTTTATTACTTGATCATCAAAGTACAATACATGTATATACATGAAATAGAAATAAAATAATAACAAAACTTATGAAGTTTTACCACAAGAAAATGATGATGATGATCAAATGATCAACAATAACAACAAGACTTGACTTCAAGCTTGATCTTCACCCATATTATTTTAGATCACCATTTTTATTATCCATTGCATGTCGTATATTTTTAGTGATCACGGCGGTTTCCGGCGGCGATGACCGGCGGCCGACGGCGGCAGTGGCGGTTTCCGGTGACCGGAAAAGTTTTTCGGTGGTGGTGGTGGAGCTAGAGAGAAAGTGTGTGTTTTATTTTATAAAAATGAAGGAAATGAGGAAGTAAACTTCCTTATATATATCTTGCACTAGTTTGGACTTTTGACAATAATAATCCTCCCCTCTTTTCAAAAATTAGTTTTTGACACATGAACTTTTTACTCAAATAAAAATCAACTATCGTGGCACGGGATTAAACTTCTGAGACAATTTTTATTTTCCGTTACACTTTTATTTTAATTTCTAACATTTAATAAAATGCGTACATTTTAAAACATTAGTTCGGCTCAAGACAAGGAACAAAGACGACGTTTGTAAAAATAATAAAATTTCAAATTTCCATTCGAAATAAAATACGAAATAATTATTTACGACAAATACAATTTTAAATTTCGACGTTTGTTTATGAAAACTCACAAAATAAAACGAATGCAACAAAATTATTTCTACGGATCATTGTTGAAAATATAAACGGTCGATGCCTTACTAAATCGCCGGTTCTTTGAATGATCCGCGTAATTTTAAGAATGTAAGCCTTAATTCTCTCGGTTAGTCGTGAGTTCATATCTCAACATAAAAATGAAAATTATAATTAATACTCGAGAAATAAATAACGATCTGAAATTGACGGATTGTCACATTTTCTGTGAATTTTAAAGTGTTCAAAGATATTCTCAACATATATCCAAGGATTCAGGTTCAAGAATTTAATGAACCCACAACTGAAGAGGAAGCTTTATATTTTATCTATGAACTTGGTCATTCTGGAGAAATCAAGTACATCACTAATGTTATTGTTGATCCCAATAGAATAGATCTTGCTTAGCTTGTATAAGCCTAAGTTATATTGAATAAATCCAAAACAACTGTGATAGAAACTTTGATTGTGAATATCAAAGACTATGCAGAATCTAATCAATGATACTAAAAAGAATTTCAATGAAACTGTAATAAATAAGATAACAAACAGTTTACCAAACTTTCAGCCTTAATATAATACGAACACTCTTAATAGTGTTAGGGTTATAAAACTTTGAAGCTAATCGACTTCTAATTTTTGTGATAACAGACTTAAGACCCTTAGGACTCTCCTTTTATACACCACGAGTCCAGTTGGTTTACCAATAAATAACTAAGTTATCATGATCTTCTAATCAAATAACTTATACGTATCTTTTAAAAAAATATCTCATTCATAGCACTACCAGTACAACTGATCTAAACAGTACTAACTTATAATCAATAGTATTAACTTTCTCAGCAGCATTAACTTTATACTAATAGCAGTAACTTTACATCAGCAGTAGTAACCACTTAGTATATTTTCCTTGAACTTCTTGAGCAGCAGTAACTTCCACTAGCAGTCTTAACTTTTGCACTAGCAGTATTAACCACTTAGAATATTTTCCTTGAACTTCACCAGCAGTAGAAACCATAACCAGCAGCAGTAACTTCAACAGCACTAAGAAGTCTTTTAATCCCAACAATCCTCCCCTAAACTTGATGTTCATCTTCTGAATCTTCAAGTTTCTTGATTAAAAGCTTTATCTTCACTAGGAGGATGCTTCCAAACACTTCATTCAGGTATATAGCCTTCCTTAAGCTGTTTCTTGACCAATCTAAGAAGATCAAATGCCATTTCACACTCATAGTCAACTTGAAGCTTCACATTATTAAACATCTGATGTAGTGTGTGCTTTGTAAGTGGATACATTTTCTCAACCAATAGATAATATGGTATGGACTGTACTGTTACATAATGAACTCCACAAGAATCAAAAAGCTTCTAGTTTAGTACTTTAACCAAACCTTGTTATCTTTTCCATACTTTATCTTCAACATGATGTTCAAACATGGTCTTTAAAGTAAGAAGTAAGAAAGTATCCATGTAATCCACTGGCTTTCTCTTCTTAAATCTAGCTTTGACTTTTCTCCAAAGAACTTCCAAGTCTTCTTTATCAAAGTTCTTAAGCATTTTACTAAAAGTAAGATACATATGAGTCTTACCATCTACTCTGATTATTTGAAAGAAACTTTTCTTCCCTTCTTGATAGATCTTGTAGTCAACAATTAGAATTTTGATAGACAAGGGTGTAGCATCAATAGTTACATCATCTAGAACAATCTCAAAGCATTGTTTAAGTTCTTTTTTCTCTTTATCATCATCCATCTTTTGCTTCTTGGTAGACTCTTGTTGAAGATCCTCTCCTGCTCTCTTAGAACTTCCTTCTACTCTAGTCTTACTGCCTTCTGCTCTATCTTTACTTCCTTTCACCACTTTAGAATCCATAGGTACAAATGAGTATATCCAACTCATGGTCTTGTCAAAAGCCTTCTGAACTTCATTAAAGCTTTTATTCTTCAAATGATTGTGAGTGAATCCAGCTATGTTTTTCAGATAAGTATACATTTGATTCCTCTTTTGAGCTTTGGTTAGTGGTTTTCTTCTCTGCTCTTCTGCTCTAAGTCTTGCAAAATGCTTCTTCCTTTTATCCATGAGCTCTACAAACAGCTTTGATCTTTCTTCAATGGTTAACTCTTCCTGCTCTTGTGCCTATAATCTTACAGCTAGCTCATAATCAGCATCCATCATAGCTTGAGCACTATCTCCTTTAGCAATGTTTGCATCTTCTTCTCTTTCTCTTGCTAACCTTTCCTTTTCTTCTAGTTCAGCTTGCATCTGAGCTTGCAATCTTTAAGAAATTTCCTCATCAAACTTGATCTGGTCCTTTTTCTTTAATGGATTTTCTTGTTCAACCATCTTACCCTTTCCTTTGTATTTAGGATCATGTTGTTGAGGTGGTACTATTGGTCTTGTAGCAGTCTCACTAGGTTCTTGCATAACTACTCCTCCTACCTTTTAATTTCTCACTGCTTATCTTCACAAGAGTCTAAGCAATTGTAATATCTTCATCTTCAAAAATAGTTATTGTTGTTGTTAGAGGAGTAATTGGTTCAGCAATAGTAATATTAACATTGGCACTAGTAATAGGTTTAGCAGTACTAACAGATACACCAGTAGTAGTAACTGGTGCACTGGTAGTATTAACTTCAGTACTAGCAGTATTAACTGCATCACCAATAGGAACTTCATCTATAGCAGCACTAATCACCTGCTTTGCATCTCCTTCAACATCTTTGAATACTTCATCCATATCTGCATCAAAACCTTCATTATCAAAATCACTTTCTTTAAAGATTGAACTTTGTTTTCCCTATTTCAAATTCCTCCCTTGTTTGGATGCATCCTCCTCACCCAAACTTCTTCTTGTAGAGGTACCAATCTTGAATAAATTTATCCCTAGAGTTTTTGACTTCCTTTTCCTTTCTAGCTTTTTGACTCTCTTCTTCAAACTAGCAATCTCCTTTGCTTGAGCAGTCTTTGTTGTCTCCAAGTCAAGAACTATATCAGACAGTTTTGTATAAAGGTCTATCAATTCCTTAAGTTTCAGTCTATCCTCCCTACTTCCAAGTTTGTTAACTCTTGAGAGAGGTGGGTCATTAGACTGTTTAGTAACATTCACCTAAGTAGTAGTACCTTCAAGAAGCCTTTTAATCCCAACAATCCTCCCCTAAACTTGATGTTCATCTTCTGAATCTTCAAGTTTCTTCAGTAAAAAGTCTTCATCACTATCTTAAGGATGCATTCAAACACTTTAT
Organism: Tanacetum coccineum; assembly: GCA_026074375.1. NCBI lineage: Eukaryota > Viridiplantae > Streptophyta > Magnoliopsida > Asterales > Asteraceae > Tanacetum > Tanacetum coccineum. Next base: position 16,317 of record BQNB010071552.1, read on the forward strand.
TGACCCTTTTCCTGCTTTGTCATGAGCTTGAGTAGTTGATAGCACATCTCATCCCAATGATCAGCTTGAAGTTTCTTGTTGAACATATTTGTGATTGTTATTGGTGTGAGGGGATATCTCTTCTCAACTAACATAAAGACATGTAGATTTATAAACCTTACAAAGTGCACTCCATAGTTATCAAATAGCTTCCAAATAGTTACTTTGTACCCTTGTAGATTTCTCCATACATCACTCTTAATGTCAGGTTCAAACATAACTTTTAAATCACCCCACAACACTCTTTTATAATCCTCCTCTGGCCTTGTATTCTCATGTTTAGCTTTAACCAACTTCCAGAGGGTCTCCAAGTCTTCTCTATCAATACCATCATTGGAGGTTTGGTGGCTAGAGGTATAGCATCAATTGCTACTATCATCTTTAACTATCTCAATATGCTTTTTTGTCTCTGGTCCTCTTTATCATTATCTTTATTGCTCTTACATGCTCATTATTTCTGCTTTTGATTTATCAGAATCAAGGCTAACTCATGCTCTTTTAGAAATTCCTTCAGTTTTGTCACATGCTTTCACCCTCTAAATCCATAGGAACAAATGAATTTACCTGTTTGTATGCTTTGTCAAAGAGCTTCTGAGTTTCTTCATAACTCCGTCTTTTCAGCTGATTGTGCTTGTATCCACCCATATTCTTCAGGTATGCACACATTATTCCTTATCCTAAGTTTGGTAGGTGGTGTACTTCTTTGGCATGCTGATAATCTTCTTTTGCAAGAACTTTTCCTTACAGCTATCATCTCTATACATTCTTGACTTTTCTTCAATCGGGGATTTTTCTTGTTTTTCTGCCTTGAAGTCTGCAGCTAAATTGCTCATCATGCCTAATTCATTCTTGAATTGATCCAGTTCTTCATTACTTGCTACTCTGCTACGATTCTTCTTGTGACACTTTTTCTTTTTTGCATCTTTTCCAAACTTGCTTGTTCTTTCAGGCATGCAACCTGAGTGCCAATTCTTCATCAAGTGCAATTTGATCTTTCTTCCTTGATGGCTTTTCAGGCTCAAACATTTTTGCCTTGCCTTTGTCTTCTGCTTGTGGAAGTTGTGATTCTTGTAAAGAAGAAACTATTGGTGTAAATGCAGGTGCTTGCTCCTCTTGATCATGAAAGACAATTCCTTTTGCCTTTGGTCTTGTGCTGGCAATAGCTGTAGTAATTGTTGTGGCAGTAGTTGTAACAGCCTTTGGTTTAGCTGCTTTGATATATATCAAGGTCTAAACCACATTCAACTCATTAACAATTATTGTAGCATTGGCAGTAGTAACTACTTCACTAGCAGTAGTAACTGGATCAGCAGCACTAACTGGAATTGAGCTTGTAGTCTTAGCAACATTAACTATAGGCTCTTCAAACACCTCATACAATAAGAACATCATTTTTTCATCAAACATCAGTCTTCATCATTTCCTTTCTTGAGTCTCATTCAATCAAGTTCACCTCTGCTTCAACATCAAGCTTCATATATTTTCCTCCCTGTTGGATGCATCTCTGAGCACCAAAACTGAGATCATTAAAGATTTACACTGTTAGCTAAAACAAACCTTCATTAAACCTCTTTGAGCCATGAAGTTTCTTGATTCTTTCTCTTTTTCCGAACTGCTTAGACTTCTTCTTCTTTAAACTAGCAATCTCCTTTGCTTGAGCAGTTTTTGCTTCCTCCAAATCAAGGACCTTCTCTTGTAGACTGGTACATAAACTCATCAATTCAGTCAGTTAAGTCTATCCGCTCACTTTGAGGTGGATCATAGGAAGGGGTAGATAACATGTTCCTCATTAGTAGCACTCAGGGATAGGGATAGTAGCGGACCACTTGTCCTTCTTTTGTTTCTTTCTAGACTTTTTCTTTAGAGGCTTAGATGATGATGGTTGGTAAAATGGATTGTGGATAGATATCAATAGGAGCCAGCTAAATCTTCACCCATGTCTTCTGGAGCTTGAACCATTATAGTTTGAAATAAAGGGGTGATTCTCCTAGAGAAACCTTTTCCTTCCCTCTTCATATTAGCAAATATCTTCTTTGTATGGGAAAGTGTAACATAAACCTTAGATACATAAGAAATTTAACCCCACCCTCTAAGTTCTTCATCATATTATCAAAAATGTACTTGGGAAAGTTAAATTTTTGGTTTGTAGCAAGACAGATGATAGCAGATGCCATAGTGCTACTAAATTCATTCCAAGATGTAGTCTTAGCACTAAGGCATTGCAGAATTGTATGGATAAGAAATTTCCATTGGGATGAAAAATAAGCTTTATAGAATGTAAGCTTTTGTGTAAGATTCATGAGTGTCAGTTGTTTAAAAATTACATCATTTGGCAGATATTCAGTCCCTTCAGCATCTGCTAACATAAGATCACTTTCTTACACTCTTCTTAGTGATGATCACCTTCTTCTTATCTACTAGGCTTGATAAATGATGGTCCCAATTAAATGTATTCGCCTTTGCAGTTGCCCAAGAACTATTTTAATGCATGATTCATATATGTAGGATTAAACGTTAACGCATATTTGATAATAGAATTGCATTTAAAATCAATAATGCCTTCAAACCCATTACTTTCTTCGGGTTTCTCCAAAAATGCAACCAAATTGTGAGTTTCAGCAAACTTTGGGGTCGACATTGTGATGAGTTTTGACGATTAAAGATGAAATTGAGTTAGGGTTTATGATTAGAGAGTATAGCAAAGTGTAAAATTGATTGAATGAGTGATTGAAACCCTTAATCGAAGTATTATCGAAATCACCCTCAACAAAACATAACTTAAACTGGCAGGCAATTAAGCTTAAGGCCTTAAACAGTATTAACTAACCCAATAGTAGGAAGTTATGACTAGCAACATTAAGTTATGCCTAACAGCAGTAAGTGAATGCCTAGCAGCATAAACTAGTACTAGGAGCAGTAAGTTTAAGCTTAGCAGCATTAACTTTGATATACCAGCATTAACTCCAAATTTATTCCAAAAAGCATTTCCATCATGAATTTTGACTCTCACAAGCTCTCTTTTTGTTTTTGATCTCACAATATCTCTCATTTCTTTTTCTCATTAATTCACTTTATCTGTTTGTATTGAACTAAACATACCATGTTCAGTCACATTCTTTGTTATTCTTCTGGTTTGAGGTGCTGAATGTATATCTCCAATGATTTGTTCAAGTAGATGATCCTTATGAACTATTGTAGTTGGAATAGGACTAACAGGCATAATTATAGCCAAATTATTTATGTCAGCCTCTGCACCAACTTCTTCATCATTATCAGAATAGACAATCTCTTCCAAATTAGGCATATTTGGATCATCAATACATCCATAGACTATATTCTTATCAACAGCATTATCAACAGTTGAACTAACAATATTAATATTGTTAGTACTGTTAATACTTTCATCATGCTCTTGATTAACTCTTGGCTCCTCTGTATTTGGCACCTCACTATTTTCATTCTCTAGATGTTCAACATCCATCTTTTCCTCCTCCCCTAATGGTTTGAATCCATCATCAAGAGAATCCTTTGAATTAGAAGAGAATGATAGATCTTGAGTCAAAAATGGTAGCAGTATGTACTCTTGACTAGATATTGTCTTTTTCCCAGCTTGACGTGTATCATCACATGCTTTTGTACCTGCATTACCATTAGTTTGATTCCCTGCAACAACTGGCTTATAATTCATAGATTTTGTTAGAGCATCTATATCAAAAAGCCAATTAGGTCCATTTCCTGCAATATTAGGTGTTTCTTCACTAAACTTGACATGCAGGTTCTCTTCTACTATCCTAGTTCTACTGTTGAATACCCTGAATGCTTTGCTATTGGTAGAGTATCCTATAAAGAACCCTTCATCAGCCTTTCCATCAAACTTACCTAGGTGATCTAATGTATTAAGAATAGTAACAGGACACCCAAATGGTCTCATGAAGCTTAAGGCAGGTTTTCTACCTAGAAAAAGTTCATAAGGGGTCTTGTTGTGAGGCTTGATAACTAACACCCTATTTTGAACATAACAAGCAGTATTAACTGCTTCAACCCAAAAAGTTGTTGGCAATTTTGAATCAGCTAGCATAGTCCTAGCAGCCTTATGTAGTGGGTCCATTTTTTCTTTTGCCTACTCATATTTGTGTAGAGTCCTAGCAACTTAATTTTCCCTCTTAATACCCTTCATTTCACAGAACTGATTCATGACCTTATTCTTGAATTCAGTTCCATTGTCACATCTAATCACTTTCACCTTAAGGTCTATTAGATTTTCTATGCCAGTTATAAATGTTTTAAGGATTTCACTAGTTTCATCCTTAGTGGCTAAGAAGAAAACCCAACTAAACCTACTATAGTCATCTGTGACAACTAGGCAGTACATCTTTTTCATTAGGGATCTTTTAAAATGTGGGCCAAACAAATCCATATGCAACATTTGTAATGGTTGGCTGATTGAGCTTACAGTCTTGGTCTTACAAGAGGCTTTATGTTTGCTTCCTTTCTGAAAGGCAACACATGTATGATTATTTTCAAAAATCTTTGAAGGTAAACCTCTTACAAGGTTTTCCCTCACTAGTTTGTTCATAGTTTTGAAATTTATATGTCCAAGCCTCATATGCCATAGATTAGATTCATTTAATGTGGCCTTTGTAAAGAGACAAGTTAGACCTCCTGAAGGAACAATACTCTTTAAATCAAAACTGTTAATATTATCTTTCTAGGAAACTCTATGCAAGATGATTTTCATTAATGTGCTTAACGTCAGGAGACAAAAAAACACATTTGTGTCTGTAAAAGACAGTGGTTTTTCTTGTCACAATTTGTAAGACACTAAAAGATTAAAAACTGAAGCTCCTTAAACAAAGTACTACATCTTCAAATCTAATTTACCCTGTACTTGATTATACCTTACCAGTGATTCCTACTCCTTTGGGATATGTAACACCCCCATTTTTACAATATAGCAGCGGAAGCTAATCTAGGGTATTACTTCATGGATACAACAATCATAATCATAGAAAGGACCCAAAGGAGCGTTTATTCAAAAGTATGTTGTATTCATTTTCAAATCAGAGTTTTACATGGCAGTCAAAATCTAGAAACATAATATGTGAAATGATAACAAGTTTTAGCATTTCGTGTCCATGCACTACCTTGCTATAAGTTGTCAATTACTAGATAAACATGCATAAAAAGGGTCAACACAAGGTTGAGTGAAATTCTAGGTTTGAAATGTAATAGTTGATACAAGTTATAGTGGAAATACTGTATTGCAGGGACAATCCTCATGGATACATTATAAATTGATCTAGTAATGAATCAATACATTACAGGGATTCACGTAGTGATATTGGTTAGGGACAGATATCCCGTGGAAAAGGTAACTTGCCAAGGTTACCTATTAGGACAAATATAGTGCGTTTGGCTACCCCCAAGCATGGGTATACAAACGGAGCGTCACCCCAATTGATCTATTCACATATTGTGTTGTTCACTATAGTGCAACAGACCTCAATGTTTGATATGTATATATATGGGCATGGAAGTATTAGCAATAATATATTGGGTAGCATTCATTAGAAAAACTTGCATTCATGGTTTATATAGGTATCACAGGTTTATGAAGTATTAAAATGGATTGAAATATGGGGCTTATGAATTCATTAAGCCTTTGAAAAGTACTCACATTGTTTATAGTTAAACGAGTATGTAAAGAGTTTGTTAACAAGCGTATTCCCCCTCGCGGGTTTATAAAACATTCAAAAGATTGAAAAGCGAGGCTATGAACTCACCTGATAGGTAGATGTAATAAATATTCTGAAATGAAAGCTCACGACCTTATCACAATCTTAACAGGGAAGGTTGATATAGAAAATGATAGTAAACAGCCACGTCACGCACTGAGTAACTGTGTGAGTTTAGGCAGATTGTCTCTAGAAACTTTGTTTTAAGAGTTATGTCGTTTGATTAAAGGTTGGAAGTATGTTTCATGTTCGGGCCCTATAATTCAGAAGTCATTTCAGTAAACGTTTGAGGAGTAGGGCACTTTAAATTGTAACTCAAAACTCAGTCAGAAACGTAATACCAGATGAAAAACTCTTACTATGAAGCTCCCTAGTATTGTGATATGATATAATCGGTTTTAAGCGTTTTAATCCATATCTGGAAACATGCTTAAGCCGTGGAAAAAAATAAGCGTTAATTAACGTTATGTACTTGTAAGGTTTTAACAAGACATTTATACTTTTTCAAAATGTTATATTTTTAGACCCTTGAGAGTTTTGAAAAAGTCGCAAAATAATATACCTTGGGTTTGCACTTTTACAAGTTTGGTATTTAAGTTTAAAAGATATAAAGTAAACCTTGTACTTTGGAAAGTGATATTTGACTCCTTGCATGGCATTATAATTATAAATACATGTCCAAATTGCATGCAAAGGCTTTATGTTAACATTTCAAAAGATATTTATAAGTTATAATAAACTAAAATATAAAGTTTTAACGTAACGCAAGTTTAAAATAACGATTCGTTAGGCTAGGAAGCAAAACGGGTCAAATTAGGGTTTCAAAACGTAAACGTGCGGGTTTTAAGATCAAATTTCTTCATTAATCAATAAAGTGGTTATTTTAACATTAGTTAAGCATGCTAGGATAGATTATAACAATATTTAATCATTATAACATTTAGTTTTAAGAAAAACGCGAAATTAGGGTTTCGGGTGTACGGTTTGGTCAAAATGGAAAATGAGCATGGAATTGAGTTATGAAACTTTAACAAGAGTATATTTAGGATCATATGAACATTATAAGAGTGTAGTAGCAGAAGTATAACATTCAAAACCTGGGTATGAGCTTCAAGGAGCAAAAATGGTGGAAATGGGTCGTTTCGGGTAGTATTTCCACTCTTATGCCTTGTATCTTGTTCCTGGGGCTTCAAATCTTCAAAGCTTCGCTGGCTGATTTCTTATATGATCTAGATCATATGGAGCAGAGAATCTGTGCTCAATTGGGTTTTAGAAAGAGAAGTGGGGATGAGTTAGAATGAAGTATATGTGCCTATTTATAGTGTTAGCAACACTTAAAGGCCAAGAAACTTTGATAACCAAGTTAGGACACATGGGGGTGATGTGGAGAGGCTAGGGGATGAGTAAGGAAGGCTAGAATGAAAGGTGGAGGTGGTTCTAGACGTTTTAGGGGTGTTTGGTTTGATTTATACATGGTTGTTTTTGGACAGCCAACATCGTCTCGTTAAATGGCTTGCCATTTACAAACCGTAATTCCGTTGAAGCTCAAACCACGAGCATTGTTAGATATTCGAGTCCTTTACAATGTTTAGTTTTACATTGTTAAGGGTTACTCTAGAAAAAATTTAGTAAGATAATAGCCATTTACTAAAGTGTGCAGAATCTGCGTAACTTTGCCATTTCGCTGTAATAATTCATCTGAGGTTGTTCGGTTGATTCACCAAAACTATGTTCACAAGACATAGGGCTACAACCTAGTGTTTTCACTTAATATCCAGATCCTATTGATATTTCTCAGATCCTATGTTTTATAGACTGATTGATTAGTGGAATAGGGCATAGTTTTAGTTTTAGGGTAAAACTAGATTATGGTTAATTTTGAATATTGTTATTGAATGATGAAAGATAATGGATATGATTGTTAATGTTGTAATTTAAGTTATTACCAATTATTTGAGTGTTGGTTTGGGGTATGATGGATAAAAACAAGAAAGGGTCAGTTTAACTAACTTTTGCTCGGGTTAGGGTTTTGACTTTAAATTAGGGTTTTGAGGTGTAAAAGATGTGTTGAAGCTTATGAATAGATAATAGGGTTACACATTGTACATTGAGTGTAGTAGCTTGCACAAGAGTGGTGGTGAAGAAATTAGAATGAAAACGGAGGTAAAACAGCTATTTTAGAGATCATGCTTAATGAATTGTACATTGTGCTTTTAAGGACTTGTACTTTGACTTGGAGGGAGGTTTATATTTCACATGAGTGTTATATTACTTATACATATGCTTAAGTAGTTTGTGCATTACTTAGATGTTAATCTTTCATGAATTTAGGGTTTAGAGGCATACGGTAACGGTTTAAAGCCCGTTTTGATATAACGTTGCGAATGGTACATTATAGGAATAATGTACTTTGTAATAAGGATATTAAGATATTGACTTGACATTTTATGTCTATTTGTCTGAATCATATCATGAAGATCAGGGTTGCCATAGATAGGTTGGCTTGAGCTCGTCTAATTTAGTTAGGTAAGTTACATCGATACTGAGATATTGACATGACAAGTAATGTATTAAAGCAAAAATTCCCCAAGAATTGTGATCATAGTAAAATAGTTGATGGAAAATTCTGGGGTGTTTAGTCTCCATTCCTTACAGAAATCTGTCCTTAGATTTAATTGAAAGTTATGCGATAATAGATGTAGGTACTAGGCATGAATTTGATCTTTATGTTAGCTAATCAAGTCACAAGTCCACGTGTGTATGATTTATAATTATGTTGACACATATTTTAATTACTCCTTTCACACGTCTACTTATTTTTAAGACACACTTTTTGATGACAGTAATAGATTTCTCCAGATCTTATAATAACATGGGTGGTGGGATACTTTGATCATAAGTACTTGTGGTTTTGGGACTACACGATTTGCTGCGTTACTCAGATCTTAAAGAATGTTATACATTAACCTTAAAGTTCAACATGAATAAAGAATGCTATCACAAGTCTTTGTTAAATTTTCTACCTAGGTTGGTATTGGAAATCATTTGAACATTGTTTTGATTCTGGTGTGTTTCCATGTTATTTTGTGCAGAATATAACATAAAATTTTAGAATACGGAGATCATGGAATGAGTAATGTCAAGGAATGATTATGAATTTGTAAAAGAGTTGCTAATCACGTGAGATACATATTTGGAAATGAACAGATATTGAAGGTAATAATGAAAATGAAGGTAATAATGATAATGATTAGTGATTGTTGTTCAACGGATTGAAAGAACTTATTTGTCGTATGTTATATACTTAAGCCTATTTATTTATAATTTGTCACTTATAAAAAGAAGCGTTCAACTCCTTGTAACTGAGAATTTATAAATTCATAGTTTGGAGATTTATAATTTCCTTATTCAAATGAAGAAGTGTCCTAATTCATTTCAATAAGATGATCATAAATCGTCTTACCTAAGCATAAAAAAACATGATATGGTAATGTGTAGAAAATGATTTGTTAGATATATTCACTTGTGATTGTTGATGACCATATATGGAGGATTGATAATTTATGTTTTAAAGGTATAGGAGAGTTATTCAGCAGTTGATATAATAGAATTGATAAACGAAGCCATATTTTTTTTTTTTTTGATATCATCATATAACAAGATGTAACAGAATCATCACTTTATTATTTCATGGATAACTTTACATATGAACTTTACATATCTAAAAGAGTTGATACTTATGCTAAGTATCTTGTAGTAGGATAAAAGTAACAAACGACAAGAATTGTAGCTTGGATGATTGGGTTTTCAGATTGTTTTTTTTTTTTTTTTAGAGAAGATTTTGATGAGACTTGTTATATCCTGAGAGTTGTTTTAGGGTAGAAATCCTAAAGTGAAACAAAAGCAAGCTTATCTTAAGTATGATTTCCTGTGGCCTGTTGTTTTTGCAGTACTTCGGTTGGGGTGACTATAGTTGCAAACCTGACACTTGACACTGCAAGGTCCCGTGTGATGTAGTCTACATCTTTTACACAAGGGAAGGTTTCCAGTATATCCATTGGTGGCAGTATAAGTTCTGAAGGTTTCTTGTCTTCTATTCTGCTGTCGGTGGTAATCATTGTTACGGTTGTTTTTGTTGTTGTTGTCTTGGTAGTTGTTGTTATTGCGATTGTTGGAGTGGTTATTGTTGTTGTGTTTGGGATAATTGTTGTTGTTGGTGGTGTTTCTCTATTCTTCAACTTTCTTTTGTGACGTTGATTCCTTTTTTGCTATGGAGTTCCAGTAAGAGTGGTGTTCTTATTGGGATTATAGCTTTGCATTGATGAGCTTATAGCTTTCAGAGCTGAGGAAATGCCATCATTAATTAGTTGCCGGATGGCAGCTAAAGTTATGGCTGGTGTTTCAGATGTTGACGTCCTTTTGGGAGGCATTCTATCAACACAAGATAACGCGTAGTAAGAATGACATCACAAGTTTTGAAAAGTAATACTTAAAAGAAAATGTGATGCTTAAAATGCTTAAAGAGAAATGCTTATTTTTGAATTTTAAGCACTTAGGGGTTATGGTATGATTCATGAAGACGAAGATAATCGATGCATGGTGGAAATGATATGATCAGAGCGATAAGGTTAGAAACAATAAGATACAAAATAGGATTGCCTTTATAAATTAACTTGCCTACTTATGTACATAGTCAATATTTGACAAGGTTGTTTATTTATCCCAACATCCCTGGCTAGGATAAGCAATAACTATATCTAAGTGTTTGTTGATTCGAGCCCGGTAGTGGAATCCTAAAGATCCCTCTGATATGTTTGGTGACGAGTTGGATTTCTTAATGATTTGTTTAAGATCGGAAAATTCTGATAGTGAGCAAAAAGCTTAAATCTTTATCTTTTATGCCCTAACTTTTCCTTTGAAGTTTTGTAATCTGATTACGATTTCTTAAGTTCGGTCTTTAGTTCTTACCATTAGTACTTCCTTCTTCATATTTCTCAATGCGGTGAAGAGAGAGTTCATCTAAGTAATTAAAAATATCTTCGATTTGTTCCTCATGATGTTTCAGATGCATCTTAATTGAACTTTTTCCTATTTCAAATATCTGAGGTGGGGTAGGAGTATAAATTGAGAAAGATGGTGATACCAAATTACAGGTTTGATTCTGGGATGAATTAGATAACGTAGTTGGGGAAGAAGATGAGGAACATATTCGCTTCTTAGGTGGTAATAGTTTTTCAAGAACAAAGAAATATCAGGGATCAAATAGTAGTGATGGTGATAATATCGGAAGGATAGAGTCAAAAGCTGGTGGAGTAATAGGATCTGGGGATGAAATAGGTAATTCTTAGCATAAATTGTTGTCGGTCTTAAATAAGTATATTGTGGAAGATGAAGAATAGACCAGTGAAATCATTTATAGTTAGAGTTTTTGAAGAGTTAAAGAATTGATTCCAGTGAAATGGAAATAATTGATGAGACGAAGTATAGTTAAGAATATTCATAGAGGACAAAAGCATCCTCAAATATCGGACGTTAAAGTGGTGGATAAGAACTTCGTTCCTATTACACCTAGTTTGTAAATAACATAAGTTATTTTGTAATAGTATAAAGATATGTATATTTAAATACTTGTTCCGGAAGGTAGTGCACAAAGGACTTTGATGGGCTAGAAAAGACAATATGGTTATAGATAATGTTCTGACCTTGTTCTTATTACCCATGGCGTGATACAATTCAGTACACACCCCCATTTTACAATATAGCAGGGAAGCTAAATTGGGGGTTTACTTCATGGTTACAACAATCAATAATCATAGAAAACGACCAAAAGAGTGTTTATTCAAAAGATATGTTATATTCATTTCAAATCGAGTTTTTACAAAGGAGGTCCAAAATCTAGAAACATAAAATGTGAATGATAACAAGTTTTAGCCATCTTCATGTCCATGCACTCCCTGCTATAAGTTGCCTCATTACCTGAGATAAACATGCATAAAAAGGGTCAACACAAAGGTTGAGTGAAATTCATAGGTTTGAAATGTAATAGTTGAATACAAGTTATAGTGGAAATACTGGTATTGCAGGGACAATCATCATGGGAACATTATTTATTGCATCTAAGCTCATGACATCAATACATTAATAGGGAAATCACCGTAGTGATATTGGTTAGGGACAGATGTCCCCGTGGAAAAGGTAACTTGCCAAGGTTACCTATTAGGACAAATATAGTGCGTTTGGCTACCCCAAGCATGGGTATACAAACGGGAGCCGTCACCCCTAATAGATCTATTCACAATATTCGCGTTCACTCGCAATGCAAGTAATTAATGATTCATGATATGTAAATAATGGCACTGGAAGCTACTTAGGCAATAATATATCTGGGTAGCATACATTTAGAAAACACTTGCATTCATGGTTTATATCAGGTATCACAGGTTTATAAAGTATTCAAAAGATTGAAATATGAGGTTATGAATTCATTAAGCCTTTGAAAAGTAATCACATTGTTATAAGATAAACGAGTATGTAAAAGAGTTTGTAACAAGCATGTATCCCCCTCGCGGGTTTATAAAACATTCAAAAGATTGAAAAGCGAGGCTATGAACTCACCTGATAGGTAGATGTAATAAATGAAATGAAAGCTCACGACCTTATCACAATCTTAACAGGGAAGGTTGATATAGCAAATGATAGTAAACAGCCACGTCACGCAACCTGAGTAAATATGTTGAGTCTTAGGAAGATTGTACTCTAGAACTTTAGTTTTAAGAGTTATGAGTTTGATTGAAGAGTTTGGAATTATTGTATCACCGTTCGGGCCATCATAATTCAGAAGTCATTCAGTAAACGTTTGAGGAGCTAGGGCACTTTAAATCGTAAACCCAACAACTCAGTCAGAACGTAATACCAAGATGAAACTCCTTAATATGAAGCTCCCTAGTATTGTGATATGATATAATCGGTTTTAAGCGTTTTAATCAATATCTGGAAATGTTAAGCACGAGAAGCGTTAATTAAAGTTATGTCTTGTAAGGTTTTAAACATGATTTTATACTTTTTCAAAATGTTACATTTTAGACCCTTGAGTTTGAAAAGTGGCAAAATATACCCTTGGGGTTTGCACTTTTACGAGTTTGGTCCTTCAAGTTTAAAAGATATACCAAGTAAACCTTGTACTTTGGAAAGTGACATAATAGACCCTTATAGTTATAACTTTGATAAAATGACATTTTCAGCCCCTTTAGTTATAAGTTTCAGAAAGTTACGATATATACCCCTTGCATGGATTATAATTACAAAACATGTCCAAATTGCCATGCAAGCTTATTTTAACATTTCAAAAGATATTTATAAGTTATAATAAACTAAAATATGAATTTTTAACGTAATGCAAGTTTAAAATAACGATTCGTTAGGCTATGAAGCAAAACGGGTCAAATTAGGGTTTTAAAACGTAAATGCACGGGTTTTAAGTTCAAATTCCTTCAATAATAAATAAAGTGGTTATTTTAACATTATTTAAGCATGCTAGGATAGATTATAACAACATTTAACTATTATAACATTTAGTTTTAAGAAAAACGCGAAATTAGGGTTTCGGGTGTACGGTTTTGGATCAAAATGGAAAATGAGCATGAATTGAGTTATGAAACTTTAACAAGAGTATATTTAGGATCATATGAACATTATAAGGGTGTAGTATCAGAAATAGAATATCGAGAACCTGGGTTTGAGCTTATAGCTTAGAAACGGGTCAAAATCGGGACTTTTAGCTTTGTACGCCTAGAATAACGACTCCCGGGCTTCTTTTCTTGGTTTCTTTTGCTTCACTTCTATTCTTGGGACTTCTTAGGATCTATTAGAATTCATATTGAGCAAAGGATTGCTGCTATGATGGGTTATAGAGGAGGAAGTGGGGGATGAGTAGAAATGAAGAGTTTATGGTCCTATTTATAGTCAAATGACCCTTAAAGGCCAAGGTATGCTTATGATCTGATATGGGACGTGTGTAAGGGCTAGAGGGTGATGATTAGAAGCTAGATGATGAGTATGATGGGCTATGGAGGCTAGGTAAGCAAGGTGGAAGGTTTCTAGGGGTGTTTGGGTATCACAGCTAGAAAATGGCCAACAAGGAGGTCATGTGGCTCATTTAGTGTCTAAGGATTCAAAGAAGGTGTTTGTAAGCAGCTTAGAGATGAAGGAGCTTAGTCATTGATGTGCTTGTTTGATTTACTTGCAAAGATTTACTTCCAAAATGGGTCAATATGCAAAAGAATGTGTTGCGAGTCTGTTTTGAGTTTCTAGGGATCGAATTCGATTTTGTGGCCAATATTTCGAACACATTGATAAAGAAATGTTTAAAACATGTTCTCATGGTTTGTAATAAGAAGTATTAACAAAATTTAGCAAGTTGTTTGGTTTAAAACGGGTCGAAATTGAAAAAATAAGGTCGCGGGTTCACATAGGGCTCGTTTAGGGTTTCTTTGGCTTTCTTGTCTTATAATTCATGTATAATGGATCAAGGTTGATAGAATATTGATATTAGGAATTGTATAATGTATTATCAATGAGGATTGATCGTTGGTTTAAGTTAAAATGGGTCGAAATGAAATAAATAAGTCGGGGGTTGGATTAGGGTTTATATTGGATTCGTTAGGGTTTTCTAGGCTTTGATTTCTTGCACATTGCCAAGTTAATGATATATAATGATTTGTAAACTCATTTTATGAGTTTACAATGGTATTTGATTGGTTGTTCAAGATTGAAATGGTTAAAAACGAGTAAACGAGTCGAATGATCCATTTAGGTACGTTTAGGGTTTCTCGGATTCAATTTGCATATAGTTGAAGTAAAATGATGAAATGATGATTGTATATGATTGAGAATGTTGTAAATTAAGTTATTACAACTTATTTGAGTATTGGTTTAGGTTTATAATGGATAAAAATGAAGAAACGGGTCATGGTTTAGAAACTAGCTCGGTTTTAGGGTTTAGGATTTTGAATTAGGGTTTTAAGAGTAAAAATGTGTATGAAAGTTTATGAATAGAATAATTAGGGTTTACACATTGTATATTGAGTGTATTAGCTTGTACACAAGTGATGGTGAAGAAATTAGAATGAAAACGGAGGTAAAACGGCTATTTTAGATGTCATGCTTAATGACTTGTACATTGTGCTTTGAAAACTTGTACTTGACTTGGAGGGAGTTTATATTTCAAATGAAATGTTATATTACTTGTATATATGCTTTAGTAGCTTGTACATTCACTTTAGATATTAACCCTTCATGGAATTAGGGTTTAGAGGTATACGATAACGGTTTAAAGCCCGTTTTGATATAACATTACGAATGGTACATTATAGGAATAATGTACTTTGTAATAAGGATATGATGATATTGACTGGACATGTTATGATGTTTGCTTGACATATATGAAGACAGGATTGCCATAGATAGGTTGCGTGAGCTTGTCTACTTTAGTTATGCAAGTTACCTTGCTTAATGAGATATTGACAATGCAAGTAATGTAATAAAGCGAAAAATTTCCCCGTATAATTGTGATAATAGAAAAATAGGTTGATAAAAATTCTGAGTTGTAATAACAGTCTTCTCACCTTAAGGGAGCGCCATCCCGGTGCTCAATTCGTCTGAATCGTCTTCGGTTAAATTGTGAAGAGATGAGGGTATAGACAAGTCATCGTTGAGGTTTCCAACAGAGACTAAATGAGAAAAAGTCAAAACATCAAATATATGCAACGTGTATAAGCAAACAGAATAAATGACGTGAGAATCCTTAAAGGAAAGATAAAATACATGACTCGAAGAAGAAGCCATTAAATACGAGGAATTTAACAAGTCGTCAATTCTTAGAAGCGATTAATGGTTCATTACCATTAGATTATCAAGTTCGCGGCGGTCGATACACATTCAAAAAAACCCATATAATAAATCATGAGTCGAAAGAAGTTCATAGCCCAAAGAATGATTCATACGGAAGAACACACACTACGTCAGGTACACATAAGCCCACTCATTTATAATTTGTCACTTACAAAAAGAGGCGTCCCAATCCTTGTAAGTAAAAATTTTTAAACTTATGGTTCGGCAGTTTATAATTTCTTTATTCAAATAAAGAAGCGTCCCAATTCATTTCAATAAGACGATTATAAATCATCCTACTTAAGTATGGCCGACACAAAACACAATATAAAAACAAGATCAAAAGCTACATTAAGTAAAAAGGAGTGTCTTCTGGACAGAATGATTCTTCAAATCATAACAAGTAATGAGAAGAATAATAAGACGTTAGTCAAACGTGTTCCAAAATCAAGTGCCAAAATACGACACGATCCTAGGTGATAAGATAAAGTCATACTCCCATCAACTGGAAGATTTCAAAACAATGGATTACAAACACAACATACGCGATTCAAAAGCATAAGAAGAGTGTTCGGACTCGGAGTCGAACAATAAAATAACTAGTGGAATTGACAAAGTACACCGAATGTCAATATTGTCAAAAAGGAAATAAAATAAAGTCACGTTAATATTTCAGATATAACACCTCGTATTTTAGGTCATTGTATGACATTATGAAATTCATAATTTATTTTTAGGGTTTTACGCGTTTACT
>BQNB010071553.1:11998-32732 GCA_026074375.1 Tanacetum coccineum
GTTTTGGCACCATGCCAGGGATGACTTCATGTTTACCACCGTAAGAGTCATTTCTAAACATCAGGATACACAAGTATACGGTGCTATTCTCCCTCAGCACTTGACCAATCAAGCCATGTTGGAGTCCGAAGCCTACATGACTCACCGAGCTTATGCTACTGGTGAAAAGACATTAAAACCAAAAACCACAAAGAAGAAAGCTGATTCTGAAGCATCTCCCAAGACGAAGACTACTCAAGCTACTAAAGGAAAAAGAATCAAGTCTTTGGCTAAGGGAGATAAAGCTGCCAAGAAGAAGCAACCCGCAGAGACATCTATGGACAAAGGTCTCACAGTGTTATCTGATGTTGCTTTAACAGAAGCTGAGCAACTGAAGCTGGTCATTGAAAGAAGAAAGACACAGACTCACAACTCTCACGCTAGTGGTTCAGGTGTAGATGAAGGAACTGATGATATACCAGGGGTTCTCGATGATGACGAACAAATCTCTTGGAAGTCAAGTGAAGAAGACAATGAGGATGAAGTAGATGAGGAAAATCAAGATGATGATGATGATGATGAGCAAACTGATTCTGATAATGATGGTGATGACTTTGTTCACCCAAAGTTTTTAACTCATGATGATGAAGCAAGGCAAGAAGAAGTAAATGAAGAAGATAGCTTTGATCCAAGGGTTCAAACACCCTCTCATGTTTAATCCACTGATGATAAAGGAATGAAGAAAGTGATGAAGAAGTTCAAAGAAAAGATGGTTGAAGAAAAGATGGTTGAAGAGGCGAAACATGAAGAGGACGAAGCAATGAGCTATACAGAGACGTAAACGTTAATCTGGAGGGAAGAGACACTGTGATGATGGATGCTTCATTGCCTAATGTTCAAGCAACTCAGGAAACAGAAGATACTCATGTGATACTCACTGCTCCGATCAATCCTGAAGGTCAACAGCAGAGTTCTTCTGTGTCATCTGGCTTCGTATCTAACATGCTCAACCCCATACCAGATACAGGTATTGACTCAATATTTAACACTGAGGCAACTTCACTGGTAGATGTTTCGGTCATAACTATTGCTAAGCCACCTCTTGTGTTTGCAACAACTCTTCCTCTACCACCCACTCCTCTCATTACACATATGCAACAAACACTAGTTCCCACATCAACTCTTCCTCTACCACCCACTCCTCTCATTACACATACTTCTCTGAGTTTAAGCAAACGAATCAATTTGCTAAAGCAGTTTCATCCATTCCTAGCATTGTTGACAACTACCTGGCCAACAAAATGAATGAAGCCATCAAAAAAACTGGTCAATTACAGTCAGACAGACTCCGAGAAGAAGCCCAAGCTAAAAATGAAGACTTCCTCAATAAACTTGATGATAATATAAAGAAAATAATCAAGGACCAAGTCAAAGAACAAGTCAAGGCTCAAGTCTCCAAGATTTTACCGAAAATTGAGAAGTTAGTCAACGATTAACTTGAGTCTGAGGTTCTCATTCGTTCATCAAATGAAGCAAAGACATCCCATGCTGTAGCAGCTAACCTGTCTGAACTAGAGCTAAAAAAGATTCTCATTAACAAAATGGAAGCTAACAAATCAATTGACAGGCCAGATATAAAAAAGAATCTCTACAAAGCACTGGTTGACACTTATGACACTGACAAAGACATCTTGGATGCATATGGAGACAATGTCACTATCAAACGACGTCGAGATGATGCAGATAATGACGAAGAACCCTCAACTGGATCAAACTGGGGGTCCAAAAGAAGGAGATCCGAAAAAGAACCTGAGTCAACCAGTGCACCAAAGGAAAAGATATCCAAGACAGCTAGCAAGTCAACTGATGGGTCCAAATCTCAACTCAAGTCTGCTGGCGAGTCTGCTCATACAGAGGAGCCAACACACATCGACAAGGATTTGGAAGAACCCGCACATCAGGAGTTTAATATAGGAGCTACTAAAGAACAAACTGATGAAGAGACATCTCATCATCTTGATTGGTTTCAAAAACCAGCCAAGCTTCCTACTCCCGATCGTGATTGGAATAAGACTTTACCTGCTGTTTATGGACCAGTTCAACCTTGGTTAAGTAATCTGGCTCGGGAAGAAGGTCCTCGTGAATCATTTGATGAGCTAATGGATACTCCTCTGGACTTCTCAGCATTTATGATGATCGTACTTAAAAATTGACACTAAACACCTGAATTATATTCTCCAACATTTGAGCTAATGAAAGGTACATGCAAGAGTTTGGTTGAGCTAGAATACTTCTTTGAAGAAGTCTACAAGGAAACCATAGAGCAACTAGATTGGTACAACCCTGAAGGTCTGCAATATCCTCATGATCTGCGAAAGCCACTACCATTGATACCTAACTCTCGCGGTCGTCAAGTCATTCCATTTGATCACTTCATCTACAACGACCTTGCATATCTATCTGGTGGTGTCTCTAGCCGTACTTATGCAACTTCCGTCACAAAGACCAAGGCTGCAGATTATGGTCGTATCAAATGGATTGAAGATTTGGTCCCCAACACTATTTGAAGTGAAGTGCCGGTCAACTATGACAAGCATGCACTATGGGAAATTTCTCATTGGGGACGCAAATGTCAACAATTCTATGGATTTGCTGCTAACAGGGAATCGACTCGTGATGTATAATCCAAACGTAGAATCATTGCAGTTATAAAGCTTTAAATTGTCGAATGGCACGGCTACAAACTTTTGGATTAGATCACCATTCGTAGAGATGATAACAAACTATATACATTCAAGGAAGGAGACTTCAAATGGCTTCGCCTTCAAGATATCGAAGACATGCTGATTCTTCTTTTTTAAGGCAAGCTAACAAATCTCAATGTAGAAGATCGTCTCGCTTTTGGTGTCTCTCTGAGAATGTTTACAAGAAGTATCATCATCCAAAGGCGTGTTGAAGATCTTCAGTTAGGTATCAAAAGTTACCAAAAGAAGCTCAACATTACAAAGCCAGATACGTACAGATCTGATCTTAAATGAAAGGATGCCTATACAATATTTTCCTATCCTAGAGGGTTTATCTATCTGAACAAAGACAAGAAGAACAAACTGATGCATATTGATGAACTCCATAAGTTCAGTGATGGTACACTCGATGATGTTTGGACTGCTCTTAATGATTGACTGAAAGGGATTAGGATGGAATATCTACCAAAGACAATATGGAGGCAGGGACAGGGTAACAATCAAAAGCTAATGATTCATGCATTGGAAAACTCAAGTCAAGGAGGATAATGAGAAGCTTGGAAAGATTTATTGGTGGAAGACCGTACGAGGGTGACTTTCGGCTGCTGCAAAGGACCATATGATTTATCATATGATGTCCTCATCATAAAAGGTCAATCCTCGTGAATAATAAAAACTTATGAATTTGTATAGACTTTATGGTGATATCAAGAAGTGCTCGAGCACATAATTTTCAAGAATTCTTCAGTAAATTCAAAAGTTTTCAAATTATTGTACTCAGCACTATCTTATATACCCTCATAAATTGAGAGGGAGCATTAAAATGTTCCTTATAAATAGTATGTAACATTTTGTTCCCAAACGTTTAATCAATTGATATCCAAAATATCAAGGGATTAACATTTTGGATAAGGGGAGAAAATGTGATTAAACTGCATCTAATTTGTACTGAAATGTGATCATATAAAATGGACTCAATGTACTCCACACTTAGCATGTACTACAAAATTTAAACGATGCACTGTTAAGGGGTGAGCTTTTAGTGATGATGAAAAACTGTCAAAGTGTAAATCTTTTGATATTTATATCAAACACTTTGAATGAAATTTTTACGATTTTGGTTTTGATTGAGATGGAATACCCAAAAGACCGACCATGTACTTAAATTTATGGAGTTATAAGGTGGTTAGGCATAGGTATTCAAATCCCATGATCCAGCCAGAACTAGAGGGATCTACCCAGGGATATCTACTAGTTAGTGTAGAAGTCCTTAGGTATGATACAAAAGGAGAAAAAGTGAGAATCGGGAATAATGCCGACTGAGATGGAGCTAACACTGGAACAAACCCAACAAGGTGTTAGTTATGAAGTCTCGGTAAGCATTGAAGGGGTTGAAGAATGAAAAAGAAATGTAAGGATAAAGGGTGAAAAGAAAGAAGCCCTCCATACACTTAGGCAGAAACCGAGTCAATACATAATCTGTCGGAAACACTAAGTTGTTTTCTGACATTGAAGACAGTCATGGACCCAGTGACGCTATGCACAACCCTCCCTAGCCACTCAAGGTCTCTCAACAAACTCTTGTTACATTACTCACGGATATTTACACGCCATTTTCTATCAACTTTCTCATTCATATTTAGTTGATATTGAAAAGGATGAAATCTGCCCTGCCTCCGATCACTAAAATCAAAGTGCACTATTGAGTCATAGCCAAAAAGAAGATCATCCATATCTCATAGGACACTTGTCAAAATTATTCTTGCAATCTCACTAATGTGAATAACATAAATATATTGATAGACTACCATTATCCTGTGATTTTGCCAGAACATTTGAGTGATATAATTCACAGTGAAGATGGAAGTCCTACTTGAGCCAACATCAAACAAGCTCATGGTAGGTGACTTGTATGATTCTATACGAATCAAACTTGTGACAACTGGAAAGAAATGATTGTGCGATTCTATAAGAATCAAACTTGTTCCAGGATATGAATTGACGATTGATGATGAACTTTTGAAATGTTTAACACTCTTAATGTGTCACAAAATCACTTTAGCAAGTGACACGTCGATTGATTCTCAATTTGATTTTTCTATTTCAATTGGTGAGACAGTAGCTTACTGGTTCACTCTTACCGTGCTGTCTCCTTTGAGACATTCCGGTAATGAGAACATGCTGAGTTTGATGAATCTAATGCAAATATGTTAGAAAGATCATACTTATCTGGAATCCTCTGCACACAGGAGATCTTCTTAAATTGAATCTACCTGATTACATTCTATCCACACGGATTTTAGAAGTTACTCTAACCAAACACAGGGGGAATGACAAGCCATATTTGTCCCCCGCTTTATTGATAATTGTTTTAATGTAGGATACTAAAGATGGATGTGAAAGGGTACCCTGATTCCAGCTGACTCACAAATTCAAAACAACATGCTCAAACCCGAGGCCGACCAAACAATAAAGACACTATGGAAGCTCAAGTACATGTTTCAAAACTTCCGCCACTCTACGTCTTTCTTGAAGTGACAAAGTATTAAAGTCAAAGAATTTCAAATAAGTTTCCGTCACTCTGATACCGAACGTCTTTCTCGAAGTGACGAAGTGTTAAAGTTAAAGAATTTCAAGAAAGATGCAACATTAAAGCTTTTCAAGTCAACAAATCAAGAAAGGTATGAGCATGTCGGTCCAGAAGTCATAAGTTCACAAGATGGCGAAACGAGATTATGCTTGGTTGATGATCTCAAGGTGTTCAAGATCACATTCAAGACAAGCTAAGGAACAAGCTCAAGACCTAAAGTCTATGATCACTACATCAAATCACAAGTTAATGATTGAAAGTAAACGTAGCGCCAAGACTAAAGATAAAGCATAGTATGCTAGGTTTAAGTTTTTATAAAATGGAGGACATCCCTTAGGGGGAGATTGTTAGGAATATGAAATTCCTATGAAAGTTTCGGTCGCTTCCATAGATAACAGTCGTTAGCTCGTTATGTAATTTTTGGAAACTTACATAGTTAGTTAGCAAAGGCCCATGGATAAACCCATGCAAGCACAAGCCCACTTGTTCATTGTAAGTATATTAACACCTCTTCATGCCTTAGAAAGGTGGTTGGTTGTTCATTTTTCACACAAATCAATATATGTTTTTTTTTTCTCTAAGTGTTCATCCAACCCATTCTCTTACTAAAACAACTTGCCTCCTCTTTCCATGTATGTTATATGATTATTCTTCATGTTTCCATTGTTTTTTAGTGATTCTATTGAAAATGACTCTGGATATCTTCCTAAGATACTTGATCAATTGCATTTCAGTGAGAGGAAGAATGTTGTCAAACTTTTTGAGGTCAGGACTGGATGAGTCAGAAGCAGATTCTTAAACATGAGATGGGTCATGCTGATCTTGCTTTGGTGAGGGAGTTCTAACTTCTTCATCATCATGAGGGTCCTCATCCATGTCATCATCAACAGCAAGCACTTCCTTTTTATCGCTTTCTTTATCTAATTCATCATCAGAGAGTAGGATGGCTTGAATAATAGCAAATGTTTGGAGTTATAAAGGTTCAGTATCCGGCTCCACTTCAGAAGAAGTCTCGCCTTTGTTTTTGTCAAGGGCCACTGCCTCAATCTAGTGGACTAGGTTTGATCCACCTGGTATTTAGCAGCAAGCCCTGAGGGATCAGCAACAAAGGTGTGTATTGGTTCCATATCAGCGGGTGGTATGTTTCCCTCTGAGTCTTTATACCCAAGTGACCCTTCAGGACGTGATGTGGTTTTAGCCATGCCTTCATTAGAAGTCGTAGAAGTTAAGTCCCTGTCAAGGGGTTGTTTGTTTCCCCCTGAGTCTTTAGGATGAGTAGCACTACCCTCAGGCAAAGGTGTTTATTTACGATGCAAGCCCTCGTCAAATGTGGAATGCAATCCCATACTAGCGAGTTGTATGTCTCTCTCTTGATCTTGGGGATCAGGTACAATGCTCGAGGAAATTAAGTGAGATTGCTCAAGACCCTCTATTGGCTTGGGTGGTGTTACCTTGGTCTTAGTGGGTGGCTTTTTGGACTTAGGCTTTTTCCTCTTCTTGGAGAGTGCTCCTGAAGCTTCACACCTGTGACTTGGATAAGGTTGAAGCCACAGTCTAAGACTTCCCTTTCTTTGGCTTTACAACCAAAGGAGGTGGAGACACTGAGTCCCTCTGATTGTTTATAGCAATCATATGGGCCGTCAATTCAATATCATTGACTTTGGATGGGTCCTTTGTAAAATTAGAGTTACCCAGGATTGGGGGTAGAAACCCAAATTTTTTATCTTGAGTGTATTCAGAACCTCATAACACTTCTAAAGCACATGAGATAAATCTAGGGTATGAAACGTATTTTAGCCTAGACTTATTCAATAGCTTGGTTACGAGATCACTGTAAATGATCTCCCTTATATCAACTTCAGTCCCAGTGATGAGACTGTAGGCTAAAAGCTGTTGGATGGAGTTGACTTGTTCAGTGGAGGAGTAGTTCCCGCCGAGAACCTGAATCACAAAAGTAAATAGAATTCTCCAAGCCACGGGAAACTAGTTTTTCAAGACTGGGGTTTTGTCCAACTAACTCGGGTTGATGGTAATATTGCCTAATTCCTTCTTCACAACCTCAGGTGTAGGATGATCAACATATTTACCATTATCATAATTAAGGCCAGTTGATGAACAAAAGGTGCTAAAGTCAAAGGTCAAGGGTCTTTGCCCATTTAAAACTGAAAACTTGATGAGGAGTTCCTTGAGTGGGCGTTTCTCAGGCTCATTAGTTGATGGAAAAAGGTTAAAGGCAATAGCAGTGCTCTAAAACTCCCTGAAGAAGTTCTGGTGGACCATTGAGGACAATGTAAATCATTGTACAAAGTATCAGTATCACAAAAAATTTCATATGGGTTTAGTAATCAGGCAAATATGGTGGTAGTTAAAGTTACCCCACCAAAAGTTGGTATGAAAAGATCCGTTTGTCCATAGTCTTGTTTTGTCCATGATGAGCCATACTTGATATTTGCTTGTCCTGCCATTGGTTGAAAGTAAATCTTGTTTGAAAACAAAAGGTTTTAATGGCAGAATATCACACACTAGATGGTCACAAGCTTATTTCAACCTTGATTGCTAGCGTAAAATGTGTGATATGGTATCAAAAGGGACAAGAAGAAGATGTATATCTTTGTGTTGAACACGATTGACTAAGAAAACAACATTTAGAAAGTATTTGAAATGAAGTTTGAGATTAAGCTTTTATTATCAAAAATTGAAGAACCCCACACATTTGCTTTGAGAGAGAATTTGAGCAGAGTTTGTTTGCTTTGATAAATTTATATGTGTGTTCTTGTTTAATGAAGGGTATTTATAGGGGGGGGGGGGTGTGAAAAGGTTTTGATTATTTTAAAATTTTCATTTTTGAAAAAAGTTAAAATTGTTTTTAGAACGCATTTAATGTGATAACCCACTAGTTGCACGATTCCCTCTTTTATGGCTACTGTGTATCCATTCCGTGTCTTTACACTTTGCAGTCGATGACTCTGATAACAGTTCATAGAGTCACATTACAAGCATATTGGGGTTAATTGAGTGAAATCATAAGTTGCTGGCCATAAACTATTGGATGATAGTTATATAAGGAATATTTGTTCCTTATTATTAATGTTTTAGCACCAACCTTAACCCATTAAATACTAAAGACTTAGAGCATTTAGTTACTTTATGTAATGGGTCCCTCAGTATCATGGGAGTCATATAGGTTTCAGGGAGAAAAGGAATATACACCATACTAAGCATGATTGATCAGGGAGAC
Source organism: Tanacetum coccineum (assembly GCA_026074375.1). Classification (NCBI taxonomy): domain Eukaryota; kingdom Viridiplantae; phylum Streptophyta; class Magnoliopsida; order Asterales; family Asteraceae; genus Tanacetum; species Tanacetum coccineum. Next base: position 20,550 of record BQNB010071553.1, read on the forward strand.
TGATTAATCAATGCTCAACATGCCTAATTCCGCTTTTAGTCTGGTGAAAGTAGGTTCATGCAAGTGTTTAGTGAAGATATTAGCTAGTTGATACTCAGTAGGGATGAAGTGCAATTCAATATCTCCTTTAAGAATGACCCTAAAGAAATGATCATAATACAATATGCATAGTTCTTGAGTGAAGTACTGGATTGTTGATATTGCAATGGCACTGTTTTATCACAAAAGATAGGTACCATCTTATAATAGATGTTATAGTCATCGAGTTGACTTTTCATCCATAGGATAATTGCACAACACCCAGCAACAACAACATATTTAGCTTTAGCTGAGGACATAGCTACTGACTGTTGTTTCTTGGCACTCCAACAAACCAATTTTCCACCAAGTATTTGACAGGCCCCTGAGGTACTTTTTCTATCCATATTGCAACCAGCATAGTCTGAGTCTGAATATCCTTTGAAATCAAAGCCTAAACATTTTGGATAATATAGACCAAGTGTTGGAGTACCTTTCAGGTAATATCATTTCGAAAACTGTTTAATGTATTCCTTTGGATTAGACTGATATCTTACATACAGGACTATGAAGAATTAGATATCAGGCCTTGTTGCAGTCAAGTACATCAGTGACCCAATCATTCCTCTGTATGAGGTCTCATTAACTGATTTACCAGCTCAATCAGGACCTATGTTGTTTGAAGGAACCATGGGTGTTTTCACTAAGGAACTATCAGAAATTTCATATTTCTTGAGTAAGTTCGTGGTGTACTGTTCTTGACAAATTTAGATTCCTTTGTCATCCTGATTGATTTGCAGTCTAAGGAAGTAGGTAAATTCACCCATCATACTCATTTCAAATTTCTTTGTCATCAGTTTCTCAAACTGTTTACAAAGTTTATAACTTGTTGAGCCAAATATGATGTCATCTACATACACTTGAACAAGGAGAACTTATCCTTTTGATTTATAGATAAACAATGTGTTATCTATTCTTCCCCTAGCAAACTTATTTTTTAATAAGGAAAGTAGAGAGAGTCTCATACCTTGCCCTTGGTGCTTATTTTAACCCATAAAGAGCTTTGTCAAGTTTATAGACATAGTCAGGGAACTCACTATTTTCAAATCTAGGAGGCTATTTGGCATAAACTTCTTCTTTCAGTTTACCATTTAGGATGGCACTTTTGACATCTATTTGGTAAACTTTGAAGTTTATGTATGTGGAAAACGCAAGAAATATCCTGATGGCTTCCATTCTTGCCAATGGTGCAAAGGTTTCATCATAGTCAATTTCCCTTCTCCTGACCTAACCTTGTGCCCCAACCATATCTTGCATTGTTCTTTGTGTTGTGCCATGCTTATCTTTCGTGTTCCTAAATACCTATTTGGAGCCTATGGCTATTTTTCCATAGGGGAGAGGAACAAGAGTCCATACTTTGTTTCTGTAGAACTGATTCAGTGCTTCTTGCATTGCATCAATCCATCCTGGGTGCTTTAGTGCCTCAGATACCTTCTTAGGTTCTATCTTAGAGAGAAAATTAGCAAATAAACATTCACTAGCTGAGGCAGTTGTAATCTTGGTAGCCATGCTTCTTGTAAGCAATGCCTTTCACCAGATTACCAATGCTATTTACAGTTTAAAATGCTTGGAAATCTTGACCATCTATCCTGAGGAACAGGATGAGAACTTGTAGAGGCATGATATATGATGTGAGACTGAGTGACATCAGGGACTAAAAGTTTAGTAATAGATTCTGAAACTTTAGTATTGTTCCCTGATGGTACATTAGTGGGTTGAGTGATCATTTGATCCTTCTAAACATTTTGTTCATTTATCCCTTCAGTGTTGATTGGATCAGGAGGACCTTTAAATAAACTAGGGAAGGAAGACCAAGAATTTTCTATTGTTTTGCAAGTAATTAATGTATCTTGAAATGAGAGTGTATAGGCCTTTTATGCCATAACTAGTTTACATTTTCTAAGGCTTTGTCAAAGAAGCAGGCTCCACTTGGAGTTAGTAATGACATGTCAAGGACATATACATCATTTCTTCAAGGTGCTATCAGGACAATTTCTTTGTTAGCATTAAATATTGTTCCTTGCTTATCATCAAACTGTACAATATACTTAGCATCACATAGTTGACTAATGCTAATTAGATTGTACTTAAGACCATTTACAAAGGCTACTTTTGTAAAAACTATACCCCTACAATTTTTTGAACCATATCCCTCAGTAATACAAGATGAGTTATCACCAAACACTACCTTAGGACCTGGTTGCTGTAATATATTTTCAGATAACTTCTTGACACCAGTCATACACCCTTGATCATCCACTGTCCAGGTACCTAGATTGCTGCCCTTAATGATTGACTACACAAATAATAAACTTGGGTTAGTTTCTTTTGTGAACCCACTTTTTGGTAGGCTCCCTGGTCTTTGCAGCCTAAATTTTCTCACCTCTTTTAAAGTGATCAAATTCATTTTGGTCAGAGGTGGATTGTACAGTGCTTCCACATGTATTACACTTTACCCCAATTGAGGACTCATTAGACTGAGAGGATTCAGCTAGTACTCCTCTCTTATATCAGATAACATCGATTTTGTCTTGAGTAAAGTGATCATTAGCTTCACAAATTCCATCCAGGGTAGTTTCTACAATCATCAGGTATATGATCATTAAAACAATAGTGTATGCATGGTGGAAAAGGCTTTGCCTTTGCTCTCATGATGTGTTTGGAAGAAGATGCATATTGATAACGCTGAGCCTTGTAGTTCTTACTTCTTTTTAGTGTAGCAATATACATCTCATGATCTGAGGTCCTATGTTCCTATAGCAATCATCAATTAAATGATTGGTATAGTGACAGAGTTTACACTTAAGTTGTGGCTTTTGAATAGGCTTGGGCCTGAGTGATTTTGATGAGCCAATACTCTAACTATGGGATTAGAATCTTGACTTATTTAGATTGATCAACTGATTTGGATGACTCGGCCTTTTGAATCTTTGAATTTGATTCTTGAGTCTTTTGGTCAGAGTTTACCTTTTCATCTATTAACATCTGAACTAGTTTAGTTAATTAATTTAAGTTTGATTCTTGTTCAGTGTCTTTGACTTTAGTAGGAACTGAAGATGTGGTTTGCTTAGTTTCACTCACAGTGACAGTTCCTGAAACACTCTTGTTAGAAGAATCTTATGTTTCAGGCTTTGTGTGTTTCATGACACCTAAGCATGGTCTTTCTGTTGGAAAGTGAGGTTGAAAGGTTAATGGCATTACCTTTGAGCTTGGTGAAGCTCCGTAAAGATTTTTCAGGGGAAGTAGTGGAGTAAGAAATTCAGCTTCAGAATCTTTGGAAGATTTAGGGGTATTTGAAGTTTCCAGAGACTCATTTACAGCTTGACTTTCATGGACTAGAATTCTTCCAGTATTGAAGTTTGGAAGTTTGCTGTCAAGATTGAGTCTCTCAGCCCAATCATTGGATTTTGGAACCATTTCTTAGCCATACCCCATGGAAGCAAGAACGAAAAGATTTTCATTTTCATTCATTTTAGATGAGGACTCAGTGAGTAATTCACCACCAATAACTTTCTTCTTTTGATGAGGAATTTGCTCACTGATGCATTGACTAACCTTTTTTGAGCTAGTTAGCCATTTTTATTGATATTTTTCTCTTCTTTGAGTTGTTCTTGAAGAGCATTATTTAACTTTATAAGTTCAGTGTTTTGAATTTGAAAAGTGACAGCATCAAGCTTGGCTTGTTTTAAGATTAGTAATTCATCTCTACACTTATTTAATTCAAAAACCAATTTGTTATACTTAGAAAGTAAGTTTAATCGTTGCTCTTCAACAAACTTAAGATCAATATTGATATACTTTAGGTAATTTTGCCAATCGGCATCTTCATCCATAGAAAGAAGAGTGTTTACCTTTCTTATGGTGATGTCGACCTATTCACCAATACGAGCATGACTCTTTCTAACAGTGAGCTCATCATCAGCTAGAGCTATCAGTACATTGACCTGAGTGACTTCTTCCTCATCAAAAACCTCTTCCTCATCCCAATCAAAGGTTTCAGTAATTAAACCTTTGTTCTTTGGTTGGAAGGTCTTTGGGTTCTGAGAACTTAAGGGACTTGCCTTAAGGAGTGCAAGCTTAGCTTTCATCTTCTTGTACTCAGCCTTATAATCTTTCTGAAACTTTGGATCAGCTTGATTCTTTGAGTTAGAAGAAGACTGAATAAGTTTTGGAGTAAACTTTGGTTGAAAGCCTTTAGACACTAATGAGTAATTATTCACTGGTGATTTGTAAGAAGGTTCAGACGTTTTAGAAAAGCAGTCTTTTGTAAAATGACTTTTGTTGCCACATTTGTAACATTCAGTATTTTCATTTGCCTTTTGACCTGAGAAATTGTTTCTTCTTTTTATAAAACGTTTTGAGTTTACCAAAAGGGCTCTTTCATGATACTTAATATTCTATTGTTCTCTAATTACTCTCTCTAGTCCTTTCATCTACTTCATCATCAAAATTTTCATGGAAATCCTGAATGACATTGTTAGAGAAAAAGGCAATAGAAATTGGAGTACTTAAGGGAGTGGTAATGAGGGCCTTTTTGGTGTCAGATTACTTTCTTTGGATTAGGTTGTATTCATAGACAAACCTTCCATAGATATCTGCAAGGTCAAGGGTCTGAGTATAATTGGAATTCCTTAGTCCCTGAGAGAATGTTAGCCACTTCTCAGGGAGACTGTTTACGAAACCAACATTGATTTCATGTTTAGAGAGGTTAATACCATCATTGGAAACTCATTGAGTAGGGTCTTATAGCGGGTGTAGGTCTGTAAGAGACTTTTAGCAGACTTTGCCCTGGAAGTTTGATACTCAAGTTTCAGATCCATGATCCTATTTTCGTTGGTATCTGAGGCACCTTTAAAGCTGTGAACCAAGTCAGTCCATGTTTCTTTCGCTAAAACACAACTAATGACAGATTCCATTATGTCATCTGGTAGACATGACATAATGATACTTTTAAGGCGCTGGTCTTGAACGACTACCCTCCTCTCATCTGGAGTCCATTAGGACTCAGGCTTAGCATCACCTTTAGCTGTTTTGTCTGAAATGGACCATCCTTAATACATTTTAAGTAATAGGGTTCCATTCTCGCTAAGTAGCAAAGCATTCGCTTTTTCCACTTATTAAATTTTCCTGGCTCTAGTTTAGGAGCATTAACAGCGTAGCTACATCCCTTTTTGTCAACTAGCTGAGGTACATCATTTACTGCAGCCATTTAAGGATCTAGGTTTTAAAAACTTAAGTAAATTAATGTTAAGTAAGTTTTACAAACTTGAGGCTCTGATACCACTTGTTGTTCCCACATAGTTAGTGAACAATAACTACAAAAGTTATCGTTAACTTACTCATGGCTAGCAAGTAAAGAAAACAATTTGTTGTTTGAAAAGATTTTTGTACGTAAATATAATTAATAAGTAAAAGACACAAAAATAACTTTTCAACGTTTAACTCTTTTTATTAAGAATTATACCCCCATCGTATGCAGAACTACAATGAGGATTGACTGCCAATGTGTGTGTATGATCTCCTCACTAATAAATTTGTATAAACCTAAAGTGTTATGCGAAGCTAACTACTATGCTAACCAACTGAGCTTTCTCAGGGACTTAGTAGATTTAGAGGAGTAGATGTGTGTTTGTGAAAGTTACGACTTTGAATGCACAAACTTAACATCTACTCTATTACAAGAGTTCTATTTATACTACCTAGGTAGGGTCACACCCACATGGGTGGTAAGCACTAATCCCAATCCTAATATGCTAGTACATTTGTATAGCTTTGGCTCTATTACAATTTCTATTCTAGGTATGGGACATATGCTCTTTCTAAGTTCAGTCCTGACACTAAACTTGTCTTATACCATCTTCAGGATAAGTTGACTTCAGGATATAAGAGCTTGGAATTATCTGCTTTCAAACTATCCCGCCTAGTCTTTAGTCTCTTGTCTTTAGGGTCTTCTAGTTGTTGGAGATCATATGGGGCTCAGTGAGTCTATTGCCATAAATCACTGAACCCATCACCTTCTTCTTTGGCTCAGGCTTCATTCACTAAGTACCACCTCACTGAATGCTAGAGTCTTTTTTATAGACTCAGGCTATGCATCTTGAAGGTAACTCACTAAGCAACTATTCACTCAGTGACCTTGAATTATTAAAGGATATTTACAATTAGGTTAGTTTATATTCAAATCCTAAGTGAGGAATCAGTGGTCAATGACATTGGCCCAACAATCTCCCCCTATTTGGATATAAATATAGCCTAAGTGTTTATCAGTGTGAGTGAGTACATACAACTTCTTCTCATACTGATTTATAAAAAGCCATTTAAGGATACTAAGTTCAACTAAAAGATACTTCATTAAACAATTACAAGACCATATTATCTATTACAACAGATAACAAAAATTACATCATAAGTACTTAGTTTATCTCATATCCAAGGGCTTCCAACTTGACTTTCTTTGACTTGAGCTTCTCTTGATCAGGATGTTCAACAATGAGTTTCTTCAGTTTCAAGCTGAACCTTGCATTCTCAGGTGTCTTAACCATAGAGGCAGCTACAAGATATGACACAAGGGCTTCCATCCCAACTTTATTGATTTCAATCTATCTTTGAAATGCTTGGTTACTGAATTCATCAGTGAAGAAGATCATATACTTAGGCTCTTCGATGACCATGTTGTTGACAAACAGAATATTTTCAGGGAGGGCTTGATTGCATTCCAATCTAGGAATTTTTACATCAGGCTCAAGTTACATGTGTTTCCTCTTCTTTCTTGAGGATTTAGATGAGGCTTGTTCAGGAGCAGGAACAGGAACAGGGAGTGCTGACTTGATTCTAAGTTCCTCAAGGATTTTTCTTATCCTCTCATACCTTCGGTCTAGTGAATTCATCAAGTCTTGTACAATTGTATATTTCTTTTTAGAAATGATTTCCCTCAGCTCATCCAATCCACATATACCAAACGCACCAAATGCAAAAGGTTTATGGACGTCAATGTTTCTACCATCAGTACTGATAACGCTCAAATTATACATGTTTTTATATGCGTTATCAATAATTATATATATATATATATATATATATATATATATATAAATTGATTAAATATATGAACTTTTGGTATAGAATAGAATAAATTTGTCATTGTAGGTTCTTGGAACATGTCGCAGAAGAAAACGGAAGAAGACACGAAGATTTGAAGCTTAAACGAAGAAATTATTGAAGATAAAGATCTCCCAACGGCTGTTTACTGTTTTGGCCATAACTCGGTCATACGAACTCTGTTTTAGTTGGTTCAAGCGGCCACGCGAAGAGAATTCAATTATATACAACCTTGAAAAAAGCTAAGTCCTGAAAACGCCCCAAAGTGTAGCGGTGTTACCCAAAGTGCGGCGCACTTTTCAGTCTGTGGAAAAATTAAAGGCAATTAAATGCTAAGTGCATTAACTCACTAAGTGCGGCGTTCTTTGACCCCCAAACAGCCTTTAAATACCCTCCTTGGCTCTCCCATTTCATATATCCATTTGATATATCTCTTACACAAACTTATATCTTACACACACATTTATTAGAGCATTTAGAGAGGAGGAAGGAATGGTGATGATCCTTGGATCCAATGATCTATACACCCCTTTAATCCGCCACTTACCACCATTTCACCACCATACTACCACCATAAACCACTACTATAGCCATGAATTTCCAGAGTTCTAACACCATATCTAGCATACATATCATCCATTTCCATAATCTAAACACTTCTCACTTTGATTCTTAGTGGATTCACACCAAATCCTCCTAAAATCACTACCATGAACCTTGTTACCAAACACTTTATTTGGTGACACGTTGCGGATTCCTAAAAGTTACTTGGTATATTTCTGGTTATCTCAGTAGCATTCGGTTGTTGGATGATCATGGAATTTTTAGTTTTGGGTTGGTGGTTATGTTAGTCGAAATATTGGTATTGGTACTTTGTTCTCATATGTGAAACATGAATAATATTTGGATAATTTTGCTATGACTTATGAATATATATTTTTATGAATTTGATGTTATCTTGCTTGGATAATTATTTATCTTTTGATATATCATTACAATTGAAATAGGTCAAAAGGGTTAATTGTCTTGATGTATTTTGAACTGTTTGTCTATGGCGTGTCAATATCATACTTGTGAGAATTGTGTGGTAAATTGATAATCAACCCAAGTAGAATGATGTTTAAGACCCTTCCTTATGTTGACCGACCGGGTTGGGAGGAATTCATATGTATGCATATTTGATATAAACCGTTCTTAATGCGCTCGTGATGATGTAGTATATAGGCCGAAAGGATTCTATGTTATCATTGGTAGATATGCTTGTTATTATGATTACCCGTCATATATGACTTGTATGTTTTGTTTATATTAAGTCTTTCTCTATCTATATCTATTATGTTATGTGGATCATGTCTTGTTCCATGTTTGCTTTATACACACGTTTTGGTTATTTGATCAGTGGCAATCAATTAGCTTTGTTGCTTGATAAACAATCTGTGAATTGCTACAAATCCCGTGGAAAGACATGGACTTACCAAATACTATATTACACTCGAATAGGGTATACTTGCCCGAATGTTGTATTTTTAGTCAAAATCGGTATTTCGAGTTATTATAAATTTAAAGCTTGTGAAAACACACATCAAGTTTTTGGCACCGTTGCAGGGGATTTGTTTAGTTGTTTTCAGATTGTTTGCTATTCTTGTGCATGTTTCGTGTGTTTTAATCTCTTTAAATCCTTAAAATATGTCTGCTATTGCAGAAAGTACGGCGCACAATTAACCTTGTGCGCCGTACTTCCCCTGTTCCCGTTTCTTATTTTGCAGGTTTATGCTCAAGTGCGCCAGTTTCACACCAAAACCACCGTACTCGTCTTGTGACCTTGTCCATCTCGTGACTGATTAAATCAAAATATATAAACTCGTCGTACAATTTTTTGGCAAACTGAACAAAAATAATCATTTTTCTTCAGGAAGTACGCCGCACATACAATTTGTGCGTCGGTTTTCCTGAAAACCCAGGAAGTACGCCGTACTTTACCCAAGTAAGCCGCACTTTCTGCAAATTTTCATAAACATATTCTGATTTAAAACCAAAACCCAAACAAAACCCCCCAAATTGCTAGTCTCTGGTATGTGATCATTTGAAATTTTATTTTATATGATTTTATGCCTTGTACAATTTTGGATATTTAGGTTGTCATTAAAAAAAACAAAACGATTTTTAATTATTTTTACTTATTTTTTATTACTGGCATGTTCCTGTTTATATAATAAAAATTATGGTTTTGTTACATTTTAGTTTCTCTTGTGTGCATCTATTAAAAATTCTAAAAATTTGTTGCCAAACTCATAGTACGCCGCACTTGTTATTAAGTGCGTCATGTTTTCTCAACATCCAAAAAATCAGTTTTGTATAAAAATAATAATTAGATGAATTTTTTTTGTTTTATCAATTCTAAGTATTTGTAATGTGTTTTTTATTTATTTTTGCATGCTTGCTTGTTTGTGTGTTTACTTGAGTAAAAAAAATTGTCAAAACTATAAAAAGAGATTAAAAAAAAGAGTTTCGTATTTCTTTTTGTTTAGTTGGTGTGTTTGTGTTTGTCTATTTTGAGTTTGACTGTGTTTGTATTTGTGATATTAAATAATAGGAAAAAAATCCAAAATTTTGTTTTCTGTCGTGATAAAACCGCCGCACATTTGTTTCTGTGCGGCGTACTTGTATCAATTTTTGTCGCGCTCGTATTTTTAAATATTTGAAAATTTATAAAAAATTAGGTTATGAGTACGCCGCACTTTCTTTTAAGTGCCACGCACTTCTGGTCTAAAAAAATATAAAAAAATATAAATAAAAAGAAAAACAATAAAAACTTTTATACGTTATATAATTATTGTATGTTAGATTTGTGTCTAAAAATTGAAAAATCCAAAAATATTTGTTTTAATATTTTCTTTGTAATAAGTTTTTGTACCTTAAATAATTATTATGTGTTTAATATGTATTTGTCTTTAAACTAAAACTCATATATAAAAAAAAACTAAAAATCCAAAAAGATTTTATGCGTGCTTGTTTTTAGTAAATTATGTATAAATAAAATTTTTATAAATATATATATGAAAGAAAAAAATGTTTTGAACTTTGTGGGTGTATTCGCTGCAAACTCTCACGAGACTAAAACTCATCCACTTGGGACACCGAGGGGTTTAAAGGCTTGTGCATACGCTAAATGCAACCGTGGTGCCTACGAAAATGCGCTTTTGTATTTTACGGTTTTCGTAGTTTTGTTTGAAGATTAAATAAATAAGTGGAGCTTGGATGGTGGTGATTCTTATCACTTCGGGAATGATATATTTGGATCAGTATGTTACATGTGGTAGAATACACATGCTTGACGTTTTGTTTAGCATCATATCTTTCAGAATTCAACCGAGCACTTAAGAGCCCTGGGTAGTTTCATTTCTCTTATATTTATTTCTCCTATTATCCCACTTTTTAAGTTGTTTTCTGATTACGCATAATGCTCAACTTAAGTGTGGGGGGAAAATGAATTGAAAAATCAGACTCATTATTAATTTGTAACTTTTGTTCGCCCTCGGTAATCTAAAAATCTAATTTTGTTCTTAATTTCTTTTGTCACTTAGGCTAATATATTAGAATAAAACATAGTTAATAAATAAAATTTTGAAATTAGAGATGTGTCCCGATTGATAAAGCAGATCCGACTCGGGATTGATAACATTACTTGCGCATTTATAACCATTCTAGTAAATATGTGAGGATTTTGAGCCTGTATATAGCGTACGTATTTTATGCTTGATTCCTTTGATTATGAGTGTGCCGGTGATTTATTGATTCTAGAACTTGTGCTTGATAATCATTACAAGACCGCAGTGAGATCACGTTCGCGTGATATAGGTATTTTTAAGTGATAAAGAGGCAACTTATGATTTAACTCAAATTAGCTCATCCATTTAACATATTTTTTAGCTAATTACACTGATTAGCTAACCACCCAAATAAAACACTTTTGTTAGCACTCATCTTTAGTGCTAGATACCCCTAGTTTAACCCGCTGAGCCATTCTATTCAATTTTCTCATCCACTAAAAAAACCCTTTAGCCTAGACTTACCTCTTATCGAAAGTTCCTATGGTTGGTTGCTAGTTTCTCGGTATGATTGGTTGATTTTTGCTCATAGTTTGTTCGCGCTTTGTTATAAGAGTTGTGCCATTTCAACGAAGATGAAGATTGATCACCTTCTATTTTGTATTTTTTGTGGTGTATTCTTATCACAAGTGTGGAGGAACTGTTAGTTATGTGAAGAAAAAAAATAAGAAAAAAAGTGAAAAAAAGAGAATAAAAAATTTAAAAAAAAGTAAAGTATGAATAAGAGTTGATTGTGTTGGATATATTGATGAGAGGTTTGTTCGATAACCTCGCGGGTTTGTGGATTATCGTAACTAGCAACATGAGTTTCTTGGACTTGTCGACATGTATATTATAAAACCAACTCTAGTATATATTTCCCATGCCTTATACACACCCTTATTAACCCTTAGCCTAACGTTACAACCTGAATAAAAGTCATCTTTTGATATTTATACCTGGTGCTTACGCCTTGTCAGTGCCATTTTGTTTCTTGTACAAGCCTATGGTATGAAATGGATCATGTCTGAGCAATTGAGTGTGGTTTCCCTTTTACTCTCTATTACATCATATACGAGTGTCTGAGTGAATTATACTTTCCTTCTTTGTGAGGTACTTAGTCATGTTATTACAGCTTGAAGATCATTGGGTATTGTCAAACATTTCTATTTTCACATATTAGAAATCCAAAAATATTTTTCATAATTCTATGTTTGTTTTGTAAAGCTTATTATTTTCCTTATTTTGCTTGAGGGCAAGTAAACCTTTAAGTGTGCGGGCGTGCTTGCGCCGTTTTGCACTTACTTATTACAAAAACCAAAAATATTTTTGCTAATTTCACACCCAACAAGAAGGAATATATATATATATATATATATATATATATATATATATATATATATATATATATATATATATA
>BQNB010071554.1:3675-32730 GCA_026074375.1 Tanacetum coccineum
GATGAACACCCCTAATTAATCATGCCTATTAGTCCTCTTTTTAGTATTAAAAATAGATAATATTGGTGAAAGGTTGTTAAAGAATGAATAGAGAAAATAGTTAAACAAAAGGAACACCGAACACATGAAAATTGGGAATTTGGGCTTAGAAAACATGTTTGGGCCTCACGTACATGGCAAGAGCTATAATACTATTGACTTTAATTTTGTGTCTATAAAATCATTTCATAAATATGACTCGAGCAAAAGCTAACCCAACCAATTACTATCTACAACTACATATGCATTTTAAATTATACCTGCAGTTAGTTACAGCTTCATTTGCCTGGAGCAGGCTTCAAGACATTCTTTTCCTGATAGAAATAATCAGTGAAGATTAATTTTCCTAAACCCACCATCTAGACTGCACCAAATAAGAAAACGCAGGCGGTATTTCCTAAGCAGGATTAAGCAATCCCAAACACCCCTTAAATTAAGTTCTAGTGAACTGAAAAAAATAACAATAAAATGTTACAAACACAACACTTGTCTACCATAACCTTACAAACAGACTTACTGGTAGACCCACCCCAATTTCACAATAATAACAAAATTAATACACAATTCAAACAGCCAACAAAGTCACCTCAAGTTCCATACAATTTCATGAGTCTCAGCTAGTATGTCAAATCCTCGTAGATCAGTAAGTGAACTAAATATGTGTTTGCTTCTTAATTTGGGAGAATTTATTTGGGGTACTTAGAGGGTGTTTGGGTTTGTGTATTTTTCTGCTTAAGAATAAGTACTTATAATCTGCTTAAAAATAAGTAGAGTGAAATCACAGGACACTTTTTAATACCTCAGCTTTCAAGCAAGAACCTGATGTGGTTCCTTGTTCGTTGCAGTCACAAACTCTTGAGACACGTTATATATAAGTAAAAAGTCTTGTAGCCTCAGCCTCAGATAAAGAAGAGTATGGACACCAAGCGACGTTGTCCATCTTCCTGGAGCTGCATCACATGCTGCACGCACCCTGTGTTTTCACTTGCTATTTCTTGAGGACTCCAAAAAATATAAAAAACCTGCAAGTGAAAAAAACCAACTATCACATGGTTTATTAAACATAGAATACCAAAGCAATGGATTCTGCTGGCTTACCATTTATTACACGGTTGACTCGTTGAAGCGTTGCTCGAGACCATTTTCTGGCTCCTAACTGAATACGCACCATAATGTGCCTGCAAAATTGTACGTAGCATGTTAGGTTCCATGGGATTTTAACCAATCTTGACTCAACGATATAATAATCTCCATAGTTCTACTATTAGGAGTAGATACATGTTTCTCTAGGTTTGAAACCTTAATCTCAATAAAGTCAAATAGACATATTAAGTTATGATATCAAGATGTTAAGCGTAGCCTATTAGTGATGTGTTCCAGTGACAACATAAAACATGGTTAAATGTTAAGACATAAACAAGAATAAGTACGGCGCGGTTTAAAAAATACTAGAAAAAAGTTATTCACCTTAAAGTTTAATGTTAGTTGATCCCAAATATTGATTTCTGGCATCACATGTCAGCAGAATAGTGTATCTTTCTATCAACCTACATAAACTGTCACCTTTTTATCGTCATTCAAATGTCATTGGAATGAAACCAAGATCAACAAAAATGTTAGAGTAACTTTTTTATGGCACCCCGATTATTAACACTTTAGCTTTCAAGTAAGAATGATCCGGTTCCTTTGTACATACGTGTCATGCTTGGTTTCAGTAACAAATCCCAAACCGCCCTTGTAAGGAATTTCAATAAGCAATTTTAAACAGGTCTTACAATTAAATAGGGGCTGTTTGGGATTGCTTATTAGAAAAAAAGAAAGAAGTCGTTTTGTTATGATGCTTTGTTCAAATAAATAATGGAACTATGTTTGTAAACTTTTTTGGTCATGTTGCAAAAAATAATTACTTCGCTCTTGGGTGTCATTGATTCTACTTTTGGGATCAAGATGATTTTGGTTGAGTTGGTGCCCAAGGGCATAATGAACTCTAATAAAAATGAGCTTGGTTATAGAAAGAATATCGAGTTGTAGATATGTATATTACATACAGTATGCTGATATCCAGGAGCTGAAGTTTAAAATAACTTTTGACATACCAAATATAGTTTTCACGTCTTGACATATTTGGTAAATAGTTAAACACAATGTTTATCAACACAAATTTTGAGCTATTCAAGCTAGCTTGAATCCCTTATGATATCGCCACTAGACTTGCTTGGAGTTAGTACTGGTAGCTTTAAGTTAATAATGCTCCAAAAGTGAACTAGCAGTATTAACTTATAACTAACAGATTTAACAAGTGAACTATCAGTACTAAGTAAGAAAGTAAAGTAAACACTTTTTAACTAGCAAATAAGCAAGATAAGCACTTAAAACAGTTCTGCAGAAAATAAGAACAATAAGGAAAAGAAAAACTTACAACACCCTTGCTCAAAACAGGGTCAAACAGAGAATCTACAAGCTCTAGCTTGTATAAAACAAGCTAGTGAGAGTCCATAAGCCCATCCAGAACTGGCTTATCATCCAAAACATAAGCTGTGGTATATTTGAGAGTGATATTTGTGATTTTCTCTTTACTACTTAACTTTTTCTCTTTACTTAATGAAAACAGCTTATGATAAGCTGTGGTGAGATGATTTTAAACACAAAACAATATGATTAAGAAACTTAACACTGGTATTGTAAATTGACTTACAAACTTCAAACTTGCATTAAAACTTGGAAATGTTACAAAGCTGAAAGTAAAAGCTGTAAGTTACTTTGAAATTTAAGCTTAAGATTAAAAATTAATTAGTTGCTAAGAAAACTAAAAACTAGATAGATGCCTCAAAGGCTTACAAAAAGCTCTATTTATAGCCAAAGCTTCATCTTGCAGCTTGTGCTTCTTTGGAGAGATAAAAACAAGTGTGCTTGTTGTGTGAGGAGAGACTAAAACAAATCCCAGCCTTCAATTCCTTTTGTGCTTCTTTTGAAACAATCTTAGCCATCGAAAATGTTTTGGGAATGGTGAGGGATTGCCAACATGGACTTTTATACAGCTGGGGGGAAAATGTAGGGTGGATGAAATGATTTTGGCTAGGGAGAGAAGTGGTTTTGCAGGGAAGAAAGTATGGGCGACATACCAGTTGTAACTGGGTTTTTGGGGCGGGAAAGAAGACTTTTTTGGGGGAGTAGGCAGATTGGTCCCCTCAAGTTGTATAACTTAAATGTAATCTCTACCTTCTTTGCAATTTTAACCCTTGTCTTTCTCTTTTGCAATATAACTTGAGGTTTTGGCAGTTTTGGCCCCTCAAGTTGTATTTTCTTCATTTTGATGACTTTTGACTTTGCCCTTTTCACTCCGTGCTTGGATTTGTTTGTCTTTGGCTTTCTTTTTGCTCCTTTTCTTGAATATCCGTTTCCTGCACAATACAAATGCAAACATACAAATACAATGTATTTTTGGTATGTTTTTAGTCATTTAGGTTCGCTTAATATGAAAAATGGTATGTGTAATTAAACACATATCACTTACCATTAATTACACGTTTGACTAGTTGAAGCATTGCTCGAGATCGTTTTCTGGCTCCTAACCGCCATAATGTGCCTGCAAAATTGTATGTAGCATGTCAGGTTCCATGGGATTTTAACAAATCTTGACTCAACGATATAATAATCTCCATAGTTCCGCTATTAGGAGTAGATACATGTTTCTCTAGGTTTGAAACCTTAATCTCAATAAAGTCAAATAAACATATTAAGTTGAGATATCAAGATGTTAAGCGTAGCCTATTAGTGAAGTGTTCCAGTGACAACATAAAACATGGTTAAATGTTAAGACATAAACGAGAATAAGTACTACGCGATTTAAAAAATACTAGAAAAAAGTTATTCGCCTTAAAGTTCAATGTTAGTTGATCCTAAATTCAATGTTAGTTGATCCCAAATACTGATTTCCGGCATCACATGTCAGCAGAATAATGTATCTTTCTATCAACCTACATAAACTGTCACCTTTTTATCGTCATTCAAATGTCATTGGAATGAAACCAAGATCAACAAAAATGTTAGAGTAACTTTTTTATGGCACCCCGATTATTAACACTTCAGCTTTCAAGTAAGAATGATCCGGTTCCTTTGTACTTACGTGTCATGCTTGGTTTCAGTAACAAATCCCAAACCGCCCTTGTAAGGAATTTCAATAAGCAATTTTAAACAGGTCTTACAATTAAATAGGGGCTGTTTGGGATTGCTTATTAGAAAAAAGAAAGAAGTCGTTTTGTTATGATGCTTTGTTTGAATAAATAATGGAACTATGTTTGTAAACTTTTTTAGTCATGTTGCAAAAAATAATTACTTAACTCTTGGGTGTCGTTGATTCTACTTTTAGGATCAAGATGATTTTTGTTGAGTTGGTGCCCAAGGGCCTAATGAATTCTAATAAAAATGAGCTTGGTTATAGAAATAATATCGAGTTGTAGATATGTATGTTACATATAGTATGCTGATAACCAGGAACCAAAGTTTAAGATAACTTTTGACATACCAAATATAGTTTTCACGTCTCGACATATTTGGTAAATAGTTAAACACAATGTTTATCAACACAAATTTTGAGCTATTCAAGCTAGCTTGAATCCCTTATGATATCTTGACCCGTCTCTGTTACTTGTTAATTAGTTCGTTTATGTTGCCGATAAACTATCTTTTTCACTCGTAAACAGATTCATTTCTAGCGTGTGTTGTATCACAATCATAAAGGCTTTTATGTGGTTAGTTTATGAAAGTTATTAATCTAAGAGGGAGGGGAAACCAAAAAAATTAAAAATATTGCATAAAAAGAAAGAAAGATGACTATACCTTTGACCGGTTCTTGAGATATTCGAAGTACGGACTAAAGGTAGTTGGTGACCACCTTTTGATCGAAAAGTAGCGCTCCCATCGAGCATTTTGGGTGATTCTGATTCCTATTGAGCCACATCCCTCTATTTACGGCAAAAACCTACCTTCTACAATTAACAAGCATCTAAAGTATATAAACAGTTATTATACATTAAAATAAAATATGTTTAGTACCTTAGACATCCATTTCGTTACTGATTGCTTGTAGCAATTACGCCTCGGGTATAGAAAGTCTCGCATGGATATCGACCAGTGCAGTATGAAAACTAAGCCCAATCACCATAACACTACTCCTTTCCTTTGTATAATTGTATATCACAAAAGAGGCTGATTATTTATTCTTGCTAGTTAACTACAATGCAGCCAGTGGCGCTTTACAAAAGAGGTTGTGGCCAGTAGTGATACCGTACAGGGGAACATGGTAACTGCTATGAACATACGACGCCTACTTGTAAGTTGTTTCAAAAAGAGAAGGATCAGCTAACTAGGCGCGTTACATAAAGGAGACTGAGCCTATTTATTCTTTAGGTTATGCTTGATTAGTCGTGCTTCCTTTCTTTAGGGCTATGGGGGTTTTGTTCGTGGAAGAAGCGGCCTCTGTGAACGATTGCGCCCGCTTTCTGTCTTTGTGAGTTGTTATTTAGCTGGCGTTACTATGAGTTCTTTTCCGCTATCAGCTGTGGATTGGATTTTAAATGATTGGCTTGTTCCTGTTTTGGCAGAGGATACACATGTTAATATTCACTTCAGATAATTACAAAATTAAATCAAATAAACATAAAATGAAAGCCTATATAACAACACATATTTAAAAAAAATGTTAAGCAGTTAGCAATTTGCTTTTCGTTACATGACACAAAGTAAAAGGTAATTCCGATGAGGCATTTAATTACCCATGTGTTCACAAAAACACGGTCGATATGCCTTAACATAATACATAGTGTCAACAACATATGAAAACAGAAAACAACGTGTAATACTAGCAGTTAGGCTTAAACCATTAAAGTTATAAGTGATGAGGCTATAAAAACGAAAAACATACACATAAGTTATTTTAGTCCGAACAAATATCATGGTGTTATTGATCTTTCTAAAGTGACATGCCATGTCTAATATTTTGACCACGAATCATATATCTAACTCTACTTTATAACAGCAAAAAACACAGACGTTATATAGCAATGACAATTTAAGATGTCTAATACAAAAGAGAAACTATATAGCGGGTTTTTTTTTTTTGGTGTACATGGTTTTCGGCTTACGTTTCAGAAGCTCACTTAACGTGGCTTATTTTGAAAATTTTAGGCATATATAAACTCCAATATAACCCTAATTAAGCGTATCTAATGCCTAAAAGTGTCAAAATAAGCCACAAAAAAGTGAGCTTATGAACCATAAGTCAAAAAGCACAAATAAGATTAAACAAACGCCCCCATAATCTAAAAACTAAAATTTGCAATAAAAAACAAAAGCATTAAAATGGGTTATCACAAATTGACCTAAAAAAACCTGGCTTGGAGCGTATGTGGCTTTCGGCTTATGTTTCATAAGGTCACTTTACGTGGCTTATTTTGAAACTTTCAGGCTTATCTAAGCTCATTATGCGCAACATATGGGTTGTTTATTTTTTGTAAGGCCTCTGAGCTTATCACAAACACCGGGGGTGTTTGTTTCGGCTTATATAGCCGGCTTACGGCTCACTTGGTTTTGGGTTTATGTTTCAAAAGCTCATTTTTTGTGGCTTATTTTGAAACTTTTATGAGCTTATGTTTCATAAGTCCATTATGACATAATGGACATATAAGCCTAAAACCAAATAAGCCTACACAGATAATCATATTCAAGATTAAAAAAAACTAAAAAATGATCTCCAATCAAAATCATATTCACAAACACCAATAAAGAATAACATGACCAAACAAATTAAACAACGATTAGTAAAATCAAACACAAATTAAGCAGTAATTAAAAAAGGAGGTTTTATCACCTGACTAAAGATTCTTGACTCATTTTTTGCTAACTATGAATCCCTCTAGTAGCTTAGCCCTTTTCTAAAACCCTCGACACCTGCAAAAATAGGGAAAACACGGTTAATGGATTAATGAATTAAAACAAAATAAAATTCATAACAACAATCTAAATGAAACAACAATCTAGATTCAAAGATAATCACTCACATGCAATCAAAAAGATTTGTGGGTTTTTTAGAGAGATGTTGTTGTTGTGTTTTTAGAGAGATGTGACAGAGAGAGTTATCTTATTAAACAAAGTGAGAGAGAATGAGTGGAGTGAGAGAGAATGAGTGGGGTGAGTTGTCTTCTTTAATTATTTTTCAGCCGGGTTTCAATCGGAGACGGGTTTCAGGCAGGAATAGTGCCTTTCGCCGGCGGAATGGTAGTTTCCGGCGGGTTGACCCAACACTCATTAAATGCATTTGGGTTGACCCGGTACCGGGTTTTAATAAAGTTAATAATTTATGCCTAAAACTAAATGTAAGTTATTTATTGGTGCTAAACATGAGAAATATTGTCTCATAAACTAATCAACTAAGAACATGCATTTTTAGATATACATTTAGTGATGCTAATCATTTCTCAACCTGCATATAAGCACAATTATAGATCATATAACTTTTTTGTTGAACGGCGGTTGTTATTAAAAGCTAGTAAAATGCTAGAACGACGGTTTATTTGAATGACGGTATAAATTATATAACTATATTCTTATTGTGATAGGATAAATGATATTATCAAAACTAATCTTTTCAGAGTATAATTGAAGTTAAAAATCTAAGACTCGTCTAACCCTCTGTTTTAATTTGCAGGGGATTATAAATTAGTTATCGACTTGTTTTAACATCTGAATATAAAAAATTGTAATCGTTTGTGTGATTATGGTTTCCACAATGGATTGCACTTGTACTAGCCCCATGACAAATGACATATACCACTACAAGGGCCTACTCAAATAATTACTTAGATATGATATGGTCATCATATCCATAAAGCATTTCAAGGGTCTTTTTGGAAAATTCTTAAATTTGCTTATTGCTTATTTGAAAGAAATAAGTATATATATGATATATCTCGACTTGCTAAAAGTAGCAAAGTACATGATACTAAAGATAAATACTCTTGTTGTGCATATCTATCTTTCTAATGATAGGATTATGATACGTGTAACAACCTTGGGCTGAATGAAGTGGCAGCAATAAATTCACCATTCACTTAGTGACACCTTAAATTTTTTTCCTCCTCTCATTTAACTTGCTAAACTCACTGTTTAACCGTAGTGTTTACTTTGCAACTCATCGTTCATACTTATTTTTTTATTTAAATACTTTAATTACAAACTAAAACGTAAACGTACGAAATTAAAAATGTAAAATGTATGAAATTGAAAACTTTTATTCATAAATTAAAAATATTACATAGACTTCGAATATTAAAAATATTACAATTAAAGCTAAAATTAAACGTTACGAGACAAGTGTTTGACCAAATCGGCTAGAAGGTTTTGATCGCTTGTGTCGATTTGATGTGCCTCATAACGTTTCATATTTGTTCATCGAATCGTAAGAGGTCGTCCGGTTGATGTGCTTCCTCAGGGAACCATTTAGGAGATATCGACTCCTTTGGAATTTTCGAATCATATTATGTAACATGATGCATGTGTACATCATATTCATTATTCTTTCTTTTCTCAGCGCTCGTGCGGGATTTGCTACTATGGCTCATTTCTTCTTCAGAACACCAAACACTCGTTTCACATCTTTCCTTACCAGTTCCTGCTTTTGCTTATATAAAATTCGCTTGTTGTCATCATCAGTTGGTTCTGGAATCGTCTTAACGAGTGTCGCCAATTCCGTATATATCCCGTCAACAAGATAGTTTCCTCATGGGTAAGTTATGTTGTTAGCCACAAAAGGAATCTCTGGTGCTCGTCCGGTTCTGAGATCGTTAAATAAAAGGGATTGATATAAAAACGCTGATGTCACACCCCGTAAATTTCAGGTCAATATTTTAAACTTTTCCGATCATTATTTTTGACTTTTATACGTTACGTTTGAATCTGGCGATTTACCGGGAAGTTAACCCGCGCAAATCTGAAAAACGTCATCGAACGCGTTCCGACTTCGGATTTTGATTACTTTAGATATTATATGAGTTATTTTATCTTTTCTAAGTGTTTCGTAGTTTACGATCCCTTCCGATTCTTATTTTTATGTTTTAACGTTTAATTTGCGTTTTTCGCGTTTTTGACATAACAGAACCCCGGAAACCCGAAATCTTTTCGTGTAAACTTTAGTTATCGTTCATCTCGTGTTGATAAGTCAAAATTTTCATTCACCCCTCCCCACTTATTAATTCGGACGCCTAAACCAAACCAAATGCAACCATAAGTCTTGAAATTAAATCAAATGCATCTTTCTTGTTTTATTATGCATGTGTGCATGTAAGAGATGGATAGTGACTTCTCATGGAGTCACCACCATGCACAAGAAGCCATGCAAGACTAGTGTATGTGATCTCTACCACTTTGACCCACCAAAAATTCAAACCTTAGACTAAATGAAGAACCATGGTCCCAAAAATTGAACCATATGGTCCCTTGTGGTTGTTTTCGGCCGAGCAAGAGCACACACACACTCTTGTGTGTGTTAGTCACTTGATACTACAACCATGAAACCCTAAACCTTCTCTTGACCTATAAATACCCCATTATAACACACACTATGTCATTTCTCATTTTCCAAGCCTTATCAAAATTTCTCATCTCTCTTTTTCCCCCTCTTGGCTCACGGCTAACAAACACCCCTTATAGGGTTTGATTATATTTGATTTCTTGCATAATCCAAGCATACTAGGTTCATTTCTAAGGTTTTCTAAGGTGGTTTGAAGTATTGGTTCTTTGATTTAAGGGTTTTCTCAAGATCTAAAAGTTAGGGTTTCTAATTTTATTAGCGGGTTTTCAAGATCTAGTGATTTTGGGTATAGATCTTGTGTTATTGCTTCTTGTTCTTCATTCTTGTATGCATTTCTTGATCTTTCTTTTGATACTTTCTTTCATTCTACATATGTTTATGTTCTTACATAGATCTATGATTCTTATGGTGTTTGTGTTGATTTTTCAAAAAGAAATGAAATAACATCTTGACATCTTTTATAAAAGTGGAAGTAATATGTTTATGTCTTTATATTTTTGGTAAGGTGAGTTGAGATGTGAGTTGCAACAATAGAAATGAATGGATTATGTTAGTTTTAGGTATGGTTTTGTTGTGGATTACTTGTGAATGAAGATTAGGTTAGATTAGGCACTATTGTGAAGTTTGGTGGAATTTTTGGAAGCATTTACAAAAAATGATGTTGCTGATCCGAAATTGTTTTGGGGTTTTGGTCGACCTAAAAATGTTTTCATTAGGCGAAAAGGTATAGTTTTTGGAAAGCTTGTTTCGAGTAGATAGGTTTTCATATATCACACACTAAAATCGGATTTAAAACGACCAAGATATAGCGAAATGAAACATGAAACATTTTTCGGCAAAATAAGTGAATAGTGTGCTGATGTGAATAGTAAAACAGGATTTTGGACACTTTCGGACATATTTGAGCTTTTAAAACATTAGCGAAACATATGGTAACATAGCTATATTGTTTGGAATCATTTGAAATGTCTTTAACATATTTTAAGAAAAAGCGTAAAGGTTTCCTGAAATAGAAAGTTTGGTAAATATTAGCAAGGTAGACATAGAAGTTGAACGTTTAGGGTTCTCTAGTGCGTTTATGGAAATATGGATTAAGCCGACATAGGGGACGGTATTAACATCCCGAAACTAAAAACTTTCCTAAAATAGAAACTTACTAAAAATGGGAACTTTTGGTTAAACGGCAAAACTTAACGAAAAACTCTATAATTTTATTTAGTCACATTTTATTAATTAAACAAAAGCACAAACACCCATGGATGTCTTTCTCTTTATAAATGATTCGTTCAAGTTTCGTATACTTCCCGCTTTCCTAAGACGCGTTATTTTTCTAGGTCACGGCTAGATTTCTATATCATATTTCATATACGTGATTTACCATTCGCTCATCTTGCTAAGGTGAGTTCATAGCCCCATGTTTTACTACTTTTACTTTACTATTTTGTTTATTTTTAAAATACCTTTTTTTCTTTCTAGGGTGAGAACATTGCTTGCTTTTACAACTATGGACAAAGTTACTTTCGTTGCTTTTCATGATACGTGTTTGCCTAAGTTGCGAATAGACCATTAATGCCCGAATTATCATGAACCGTTAATTTCTTGACCAACTAGCTGGTTAAGCGAGCGCGAGTGTTATAAATAGATCTATTTGGGACTAATTATCCCTATCCGGGTGAGTAGCGCTCACTACCCACGGGGCTCCCAATAAATGGATATATACCATGTCGGATTTCATTAGGTGATCTTGGTCGGATACCTCCTAGGAAAATAAATTCTTATTTGGCATATAATATGCTTCATTTATTTTAATACTAAACTTAAACCTATGAATTCACTCAACTTTATGTTGACCGTTTTAACATGTTTTTCTTAGGTGCTTAGCTGTGGATGTCTTTGCTTGCTTTATGGTGTTGCCTTGCATTGGACCGATTTTCAAGAATATTATCTACTGTTTTACACGTTTGTCTAATTTTCTAAAAAATCTTTTATTCGCTTAGCAATATTATCTTTAAACTTATGTCAAACCTTAACTATTTTAATTAATGCAACGATGTTGGATTTGTAAACGTATCCTTAGAGGTCGTTCTTTGTATCTTGTGTGATGTATATTATGACGTCACGCCCCCAGACACGTGTTTTCGTCCAGGCCCCGTTTGGGGTTGTGACAGATTGGTATCCAGAGCCTAGGTTATAGAGAACCAGGTAGTATATCTAGTTCTGGTCTATAACCAGTATGTGATCCTACGTGCTTTACCTGTTTGCATATATATCTTATTATAATAGCATCTAATATATATATAAGTATGGATTATATATTATATTGCCATAATTACCTTATTCATCATTTTGCCATATCATATTTCGCATCATACTTATTTCTTGGCATTGCTTGCACTTTGCATGGTTTCATATAAAGGGGATTTATATAAACTTTTGCGTGTGCAGGTCATGGCAGCTCATGTTATTTCTATTTCGTCAGATTCTTCTGAGGAGAGTGTGGGTTCTCATGCCTCACGAGTGATTCTCTTTGGCGCTATTCCTGCTATTATCCCGGTTATCCTTGAGGTTCCTATTATTCCTGTTGATCCCTTAGTGGCGTCGAAGGTGGGAGCAGTTTCTGTCATATCACCTACCGGAGTGCTTGATTTGGTGGATTATTCGTCTTCTTCTGATTATGATCCATTAGAGGATTCTTTGCCACCTGTACCAGAGTTACCATTGGTTTCACCCTTCTTATGTTCTGATGACTCAGAGGCGGACGATGAGTCCGAGCCCGTTGAGCAGAGACCCGAGAGGCATGAGTCTTTTGCCGTTCATGATGTTGAGGTTTTGAGGTGGAGGGACAGGGTCGCATCTAGGCCGTCCTCACCCTCGGGATTGTCATCTCATGATACTTTTGCACCATCATTTGAGTTTCCCATTGCTCCTATTGTTGCCCCACTCGGGATTCGTCGACGGCCAGCGATTCTTATCCGACCCAGTGAGGCTATTCCCTTCGGTCAACCTTACCACACCCATCTGAATAGGCCACGTAAGTTGTTGACTGCAAGGAAGAGAGTTGGACCCATTCACGCCTGTAGACTTGCATGGAGACGTGTATCTCATCATTCATCGGATCGTCATTCTTCACCAGATTCTACTTCAGGCTCATTTTCTTCTGATTCATCTTCGGATTCTTCATCGGATACTTCTTCTGGTTCATCTTCAGATTCATCATCAGTTCATTCTTCAGGATGTGATTCACCTGGTCAGACTCATTCAGGACCATCGACTAGGGTTGCATAACCTAGGTTGGTTTATCCTCCGGTTTTGACTCCACGACATAGTGAGTAATTTAGACGTTGGAGGTCTGCACCATTGTCTACACCTTACCTACCGACGACATCAGAGTCATCCCTAGGTTCTTCTTCTGAGAGATCATTGGATTCATCTTCACCTTCTGATAGACTATCTCGTAAGAGATGTAGGTCCCCTACTACTTTGGTACCATCATCTACTCCTATTTCGAGGTCGATAGCCCCTAATCCTGCTGATCTTTACCGCATCATAAGTGGTTCCGAGATTCACACTCACCCGAGGATAGCGGAGAGGAGCATATGGAGGTTGGTACTGCTGATGTAGAGGCCGTTGCAGATTTGGGTACTAGTGTTGGAGTTGGAGCTCATACTGAGGATGGTATAGGTATGGGAGTTGAGGTTGTTGATAGTGATATTAGAGAGGATGAGGAGGATATTGAGGCAGAGGCCAGTGCGGGGGGCACGGTAGAGATTGAGGTTGACCCGAGGGTCGGACCGATCATTGTTGAGGATGTTCCTGAGCATGTCACAGCTGATGGAGCTGTTGAGATTACCTATGAACCGTTGGGAGATCTAATTCAGAGATTCCATGATCATACAGAGGAGATTCCAGTTAGTAGGATTGCGGACATTGAGACTGGTCAGAGACAGTTGGAGGTTGGTCAGTTGATAGCTGGCGGAGAGAGAGATGGTGTTACTGATAGGGTTAGGAGTTTAGTACGGGAAAACCAAAAGGTTCGAGCTTTGTTATGTAACGAGAGAGATCGGGTTGACAGTCTTCGTCATCACATGGCACTTTCTCAAGAGGAGTTTCGTCAGGTTCGTAGGGATCGTAATGATACTCGAAGGAGACTTAGGAGGTTGGAGTCGTTTGTTGAGAGGCGTTTGGGATTCCGCCCTTAGTTTGTTAGTATCATGGTTATGTAGGATATTAGACTGATGGTTAGGTCTAGATGTTAGCAGTGAGACTAATGTAAATCAAGTACCCATTATGGGCCGATTGTAACCGTAACCGAGTATTTGCTTTTTATATATGTATATGAAAAGTTATTTGATTCTCTTGCATGTTCATTCTTATTCATTACATCTCTGGCAAACTTAATGTCCTATTATTTTTCTTTTTTTTATCTTATTTACCGAATTATAGTATCCA
The DNA here is from genome assembly GCA_026074375.1 of Tanacetum coccineum. Classification (NCBI taxonomy): domain Eukaryota; kingdom Viridiplantae; phylum Streptophyta; class Magnoliopsida; order Asterales; family Asteraceae; genus Tanacetum; species Tanacetum coccineum. The sequence continues at coordinate 17,750 of BQNB010071554.1, forward strand.
TTATCTCATTTATCGAATCTCACACCCTAATGTTGGGGGTTTTTTTTTTTTTATGTCTTGTAATATAGAACAATGACTATCACTCGCTCTGATATGACCCTTGAAGCAATCGAAAAACTCGTTAACTGACGTATAGAGGAAGCATTGGCTGCTTATGAGGAAGCCCATGCTGCTATATCGCTCTTGGGTGAATAAGTCTAAAGCCAAAATGGCTTAGTGACGGGCGTAAAAGGAAATGGGGAAATGATATGCAAAAATGGAAAATGGAATTGGTTGATTGAAAATGGATTTAGAAAAATGGAAATCCAAATAAGAATGGTAGAGGTGATAGGCCTGTTGTTCAAGAATGTACTTACCAGGACTTCATGAAATGTCAACCACTCAACTTTAAAGGTACGGAAGGAGTTTTCGGGTTAACAAGGTGGTTTGAGAAGATGGAAATAGTATTCCATATCAGTAACTGCCTACAGAAATACCAAGTTAAGTATGCTACTTGCACCTTGTTGAACAGTGCACTAAGTTGGTAGAACTCATATAAGAGAACCATTGGAACTGATGCTGCATTTCCATGTAATGGAGAGAGCCCATGAAGTTAATGGTTGAAGTGTACTGCCCAAGGAATGAAATTTAGAAGATGGAAACTGAGCTATGGAATTTGACCGTGAAGAACAATAATTTGGCTGCTTATACTCTTTCCGTTCTCCAAGGTCTTACTATGTTTTGCACCAAATTGGTTTCTGAGGAGGGAGGGATCCGAGTTTAAGAGGTACATTGGAGGTCTACCGGGATTACATTTAGGGTAATGTGATTGCTGCAGAACCCACGAGACTCCAAGATGCAGTTCGGATTGCCAATAACTTAATGGACCAAAAGTTGAAGGGTTATTCTGTAAAAAATGCTGAAAACAAAAGAAGGTTGGAGGTCAATCAAAGAGACAACCGTGGACAACAACCACCATTCAAAAGAGAAAATGTTAAAGGTCAGAATGTAACAAGAACCTATCGGTATTATGGCAAAATGAGTGGAAACCGTATAATGGCCGTTACTCTATACAAAAGTGTAGCTTCACCATGAAGGGCCATGCACTGCGAGATGTGGGAAGTGCAACAAGGTTGGGCATTTGACCCGTGATTGTAGGAAATGGAAATGGCGGAAATGGAAATGGTGGAAATGGAAATGGTGGAAATAGAAATGGTAGAAATGGAAATCCAAATGAGAATGGTTGAGGTGATATGCCAGTTGTTCGAGAATGTACTTACCAGGACTTCATCAAATGTCAACCACTCAACTTCAAGGGTACGGAAGGAGTTGTCGGGTTAACAAGGTGGTTTGAGAAGATGGAAACAATGTTCCATATCAGCAACTGCCTAGAGAAATACCAAGTTAAGTATGCTACTTGCACCTTGTTGAACAGTGCACTAAGTTGGTGGAACTCACATAAGAGAACCATTGGAACTGATGCTGCATTTCCATGTCATGGAGAGAGCCCATTAAGTTAATGGTTGAAGTGTACTGCCCAAGGAATGAATCTCTGAAACTAATACCATGCTTAGAGGTTGTACGTTAGGATTATTAGGCCACCCATTCAATATTAACCTAATGACAGTAGAACTTGGTAGTTTCGACGTCATCATCGGCATGTATTGGTTAGCGAATCATCATGCGGTGATCGTTTGTGACGAGAAGATTGTGCGGATTCCCTATGGAGATGAAGTTTTGATAGTCCAAGGCGATAGAAGCGACAAAGGAAAGAAGTCAAAGTTGATCATTATATCGTGTATTAAGACTCAGTAATATATTAAGAAAGGTTGCCCAATTTTTTTGGCACAAGTGACGAAGAAGGAAACCGAAGACAAATCAGAGGAGAAGTGACTTGAAGACGTGCCGACTGTACGAGACTTTCCGGAAGTCTTTCCCGAAGACTTTCCTGGATTACTGCCAACGCGACAAGTTGAATTTTAGATTGACTTGGTCCCTAGTGCTGCACCTGCAGCACGCGCCCCGTATAGATTAGCACCGTTAGAACTGCATGAAATGTCTACTCAACTGCAAGAACTTTCTGACAAATGATTTATAAGACCGAGCTCCTCACTCTGGGGAGCCCTGATCTTGTTTGTCAAAAAGAAAGATGGATCTTTTTGGATGTGTATCGATTACCGCGAGCTGAACAAGCTGACCGTGAAGAATCGATATCCACTTCCAAGAATTGACGACTTATTTGATCAGTTGCAAGGATCAAGTGTCTACTCGAAGATCGACTTGAGTTATGGTTGATTACGCGTAAAATATAAAATATATAAGACTATGGAAAATTACCAATTTACCCTTGAGGACAAAGGTAAAAAGGAAACTCTTCACAAATATATATATAGTATAATACGTATATTAACCGGGAAGTATGATTCCCCGGGTCGTTTTCCCCAACGATTTGTGAAATTGAAACCACGTTTGTTGTTCGGACAATGATTTGAATGGGAAACAATAGTTGATTTGATTAACTACTTTTAACAATTAAAATTAACAAATTCTAACAATTAAGCATAAAGACAAATAACGGGAAATCAAAATTTAACTAAAAACGCAAAACGGGACCCCTAAACGGAGGTCAAAAACCTTAATTTGCTAAAAATAAACCTAACTTAAATTTTACTTTTAAAATGGACTCTATTTGACTAAAAAGTAAGTTTAAAGAAAACTAGAACAAAAACGGAGTTGAAATGAACGTTAAAACACGAAAAACGAAAACGAGAATGAATCCCGTTCTTTAGAAAACGAAATTTTGCAAATTAGACTCTACGAAAGCAAAACTAATTTTCCTACGAACTTTATGACAAAAGAAAATTTTCTAAAAAAGATTTATATTTTTTTGATTATTTTTCTATTTTTTATGATTTTTTAAAGTTTTAAATGAAAACAAATGTTTAAAAATACTAAACGAAATATAAAAATTCTAGAAAAATTACGGAAAATACCTTAAACTATTTAAATCCTAGGAAAAATAAGCCCGATGACACAGCTTATTGAATAAGCCACGAAATAAGCTTTTTCAGCTTATTAGGCTTATAAGGCCTAAATGAGTATAAAAGATAAATTGTGTAAGAGTCTATTGGAAAAGACCCAAGGGCACAGCGGTAAGGGGTGGTGTGTGTGTGTTTATAAAAGGTTGAGGTGTTGAGGTCGGGGGTTCGAGTCTTGCTCACCCCCGACTTCCACTTCCCTTTTTTTGGTTTTTATAAAAAACTTAAAGAACAAAAGTTGTTAAGCTCCTAAAGATAAGCAACTTTAATAAAAGCAATATACATTGGCTGCTTATGAGGAAACCCGTGCTGCTAACGCTCTTGAGGCTGAAAGTCAAATCCAAAATGGCAGTGACGGCGATAATGGAAATGGTGGAAATAGAAATGGTGGAAATGGAAATGGCGAAAATGGAAATGGACGGAAATGGGTAAATCGGTGGAAATGGAAAATGGTGGAGGTTATAGCCAGTTGTTCGAGATGTTACGGGTACCGGGACTCATCAAATGTCAACCACTCAACTTCAAGGGTACGGAAGGAGTTGTCGGGTTAACAAGGTGGTTTGAGAAGATGGAAACAATGTTCCCAGAATCAGCAACTGCCAAAGAAATACCGATTAAGTATGCTACTTGCACCTTGTTGAACAGTGCACTAAGTTGGTGGAACTCAAATAGAGTAACCATTGGGAACTGATGCTACATTCCAATGTCGGTGGAGAAAGCCTATGAAGGTTAATGGTTGAAGTGTTATGCCCAAGGAATGAAATTTAGATAGATGGAACTGAGTTATGGAAATTTGACGTGAGAACAATGATTTGGTTGCTTATACGGCAGAGAATGCAAGAGCTGTACTGTGTTGGGCAGCGCAAAGTGGTTCATGAGGAGGCAGGGACCTAAGGCGAGAGGTATAATTGGAGGTCTCCGGGGATAATATCTAGGGTAATGTGATTGCTGCAGAACCCACGAGACTCCAAGATGCAGTTCGGATTGCCAATAACTTAATGGACCAAAAGTTAAAGGTCAGAATGTAGCGAGAGCATATACGGCTGGCAACAATAAGAGGAAACCGTATAATGGACCGTTGCCTCTCTGCAACAAGTGTAAGCTTCATCATGAAGGGCCATGCACTGTGACATGTAGGAAGTGCAACAAGGTTGGGCATTTGACCTGGGATTGTAAGGTCACAATCTCTACTACTTCTACTCAGAGGGGTTAAGTAGTGAATCAGAGAGTTGTAACCTGTTACGAGTGTGGAAGGCAAGGACACTACAAGAGTGATTGCCCAAAGCTGAAAGATCAGAACCGTGAGAACAAAACTGGAAATAAGAATGGAGTTGGTGAAGCAAGAGGAAAAACATATGTGCTAGGTGGAGGAGACACTAACCCCGATTCAAATGTTGTCACGGGTACGTTTCTTCTCAACAACTATTATGCTTTTATGTTATTTGATTCGGGTGCCGATCGAAGTTTCGTGTCGAATACTTTTAGTACCTTGCTTGATATAATCCCCGATACCTTAGACGTTAGCTATGCTGTCGAATTAACCAACGGAAGAATCTCTGAAACTAATACCATGCTTAGAGATTATACGTTAGGATTATTAGGCCACCCATTCAATATTAACCTAATGACAGTAGAACTTGGTAGTTTCGACGTCATCATCGACATGTATTGGTTAGCGAATCATCATGTTGTGATCGTTTGTGACGAGAAGATTGTGAGGATTCCCTATGGAGATGAAGTTTTGATAGTCCAAGGCGATAGAAGAGACAAAGGAAAGAAGTCGAAGTTGATCATTATATCGTGCAGTAAGACTCAGTAATATATTAAGAAAGGTTGCCCAATTTTTTTGGCACAAGTGACGAAGAAGGAAACCGAAGACAAATCAAAGGAGAAGCGACTTGAAGACGTGCCGACTGTACGAGACTTTCCGGAAGTCTTTCCCGAAGACTTTCCTGGATTACTGCCAACGCGACAAGTTGAATTTTAAATTGACTTGGTCCCTAGTGTTGCACCTGTAGCACGCGCCCCGTATAGATTAGCACCGTCAGAACTACAAGAATTATCTACTCAACTGCAAGAACTTTCTGACAAAGGATTTCTAAGACCGAGTTCCTCACCTTGGGGAGCCCCGATCTTGTTTGTCAAAAAGAAAGATGGATCTTTTCGGATGTGTATTGATTACCGCGAGCTGAACAAGCTGACTGTGAAGAATCGATATCCACTTCCAAGAATTGACGACTTATTTGATCAGTTGCAAGGATCAAGTGTCTACTCGAAGATCGACTTGAGGTATGGTTATCACCAACTCAGAGTTCGTGACGAGGGCATTCCAAAGACGGCGTTTAGGACTCGTTATGGCCACTACGAGTTCCAAGTAATGCCTTTTAGATTGACAAACGCACCGGCAATATTCATGGACTTGATGAGCAAACCATACTTAGATAAGTTTGTGATCGTTTTTATTGATGACATCTTGATCTACTCCAAGAGCAAGGAAGAGCATTCCAAACATCTTAAGTTAATTTTGGAGTTGCTTAAGAAGGAAGAATTGTACGCTAAGTTTTTGAAATGCGAATTTTAGTTGTCAAGGGTACAATTTCTTGGTCACGTGATTGATAGTGAAGGCATTCACATAGACCCAGCTAAGATTGAGTCCATCAAGGATTGGACATCACCCAAGACTCTGACAGAAATTCATCAATTTCTAGGTCTTGCCGGCTATTACCGACGATTTATCAAAGGTTTCTCAAAGATTGCCAAACCTATGACAAAGTTGACTCAAAAGAACGTGAAGTTTGATTGGACCGAAAAGGCAGAAGCTGCATTCCAACTGTTGAAGCAGAAGTTTTGTAGTGCACCGATCTTATCTTTGCCCGAAGGTAGCGAGAACTTCGTGGTTTACAGTGATGCTTCTTGCAAAGGGTTGGACACGGTTTTGATGCTAAAGGAGAAAGTCATAGCCTACGCATCACGCCAACTCAAGATTTACGAGATGAATTACAGTACGCACGACTTAGAACTGGGAGCGGTGGTGTTTGCTCTCAAAATGTGGAGACATTATTTGTACGGCAAGAAATGCGTTGTGTTCACTGATCATAAGAGTTTGCAGCATATTTTAGATCAGAAAGAGTTGAACATGAGACAACGCAGATGGTTAGAGTTATTGAGTGATTACGACTGTGAGATTCATTATCACCTAGGAAAAGCGAACGTGGTGGCAGACGCCTTAAGCCGAAACGAACGGAACAAGCCACTACGAGTTCGAGCTTTGGTTATGACGATTGGTCTGAACCTTCCCGTGCAAATTTTAAACGCTCAGGTTGAGGCGAGAAAGGAAGAGAATTATGGAACCGAAGATCTGTTCGGTATGATTAAGAAGCTAGAGCAACGTACGGATGAGACGTTATGCTTGAATGGGAGAAGTTGTATACCTTGTCGAGGTAATTTAAGGGAGTTAATTATGCATGAATCACATAAGTCAAAATATTCAATTCATCCTGGATCGGACAAGATGTACCAAGACTTGAAGAAACTGTATTGGTGGCCGAATATGAAAGCAGAGATTACCACCTACGTCAGTAAGTGTTTGACCTGTGCCAAAGTCAAGGCCGAATGCTAAAAGCCATCCGGTTTGTTGGTTCAACATGAAATCCCGATATGGAAGTGGGAAAACATTACTATGGATGTTGTCACCAAGTTACCAAAGACACCGTCTGTTCAAGATACAATTTGGGTAATTGTTGACCAACTTACAAAATCCGCTCATTTCTTACCAATGAAGGAAACCGACTCAATGGAGAAGTTGACGAGACAATACTTGAAGGAAGTAGTCTCGAGGCATGAAGTGCCAATTTTGATTATATCTGATCGAGACAGTAAATTTACATCTCACTTCTGGAAGTCACTGAACAAAGCTCTAGGTACTCAATTGGATATGAGTACGGCTTACCATCCACAGACCGATGGTCAAAGTGAAAGAACCATCCAAACCTTGGAAGACATACTGCGTGCTTGTGTGATTGATTTTGGGAAAGGTTGGGATAGACACCTACCTTTAGTAGAGTTTTCTTACAGCAACAGTTATCACACTAGTATCAAAGCTGCACCGTTCGAAGCTCTGTACGGTCGCAAATGTCGATCACCCATTTGTTGGGCTGAGGTTGGAGACGCTCAGTTCACTGGCCCGGAAATTGTTCATGAAACAACCGAGAAAATATTTCAAATCAAGAAACGTATTCAAGATTCATGAGATATACAGAAGAGCTACGCTGATAAGAGACACAAGCCATTGGAATTCAAAGTTGGAGATAAGGTTATGTTGAAAGTATCGCCATGGAAAGGGACGATACGTTTCGGCAAACGAGGGAAGCTGAACCCTCGCTATATTGGACCTTTCAAAATCCTTGTTAAAGTGGGAACGGTTGCGTACCGACTTAAACTCCCAGAGCAACTAAGCCGAGTCCATAGTACTTTTCACATTTCAAATTTGAAGAAGTGTTTCGCCGACGAACCACTAGCTATTCCGTTGGATGAAATCTAGATTGATGACAAGCTTAATCTCGTTGAGGAACCGGTTGAAATTATGGATCGAGAAGTTAAACGGCTAAATCAAAGCCGCATCCCAATTGTGAAAGTTCATTGGAATTCGAGATAAGGTCTCGAGTTTACTTGGGAGCGCGAAGACCAAATGAAGAAAAAGTACACTCATCTTTTCGTTAACTCTTCGTCTACGTATTAAGCTTTGAGGACAAATCTCTTTTAACGGGGGAAGGATGTCACACCCCGTAAATTTTAGGTCAATATTTTAAACTTTTCCGATCATTATTTTTGACTTTTATACGTTACGTTTGAATCTGGCGATTTACCGGGAAGTTAACCCGCGCAAATCTGAAAAACGTCATCGAACGCGTTTCGACTTGGGATTTTGATTAGTTTAGATATTATAGGAGTTATTTTATCTTTTCTAAGTGTTTCTTAGTTTACGATCCCTTCCGATTCTTATTTTTACGTTTTAACGTTTAATTTGCGTTTTTCGTGGTTTTGACCTAACGGAACCCCGAAAACCCAAAATCTTTTCGTGTAAACTTTAGTTATCGTTCATCTCGTGTTGATAAGTCAAAATTTTCATTCACCCCTCCCCCTCTTATTAATTCGGATGCCTAAACCAAACCAAATGCAACCATAATCCTTGAAATTAAATCAAAGCATCTTTCTTGTTTTATTATGCATGTGGGCATGTAAGAGATGTATAATGACTTCTCATGGAGTCACCACCATGCACAAGAAGCCATGAAAAACTAGTGCATGTGATCTCTTCCACTTTGACCCACCAAAAATTTAAACCTTAGACTAAATGATGAACCATGGTCCCAAAAATTGAACCATATGGTCCCTTGTGGTTGTTTTCGGCCGAGCAAGAGCACACACACACTCTTGTGTGTGTTAGTCACTTGGTACTACCAACCATGAAACCTTAAACCTTTCCTTGACCTATAAATACCTCATTATAACACACACTAGGTCATTTCTCATTTTCCAAGCCTCATCAAAATTTCTCATCTCTCTTTTTCCCTCTCTTGGCTCAGGGCTAACAAACACCCCATATAGGGTTTGATTATCTTTGATTTCTTGCATAATTCAAGCATACTAGGTTTATTCTTAAGGTTTTCTAAGGTGGTTTGAAGTATTGATTCTTTGATTTAAGGGTTTTCTCAAGATCTAAAAGTTAGGGTTTCAAATTTTATTTGTGGGTTTTCAAGATCTAGTGATTTTGGGTATAGATCTTGTGTTATTGCTTCTTGTTCTTTATTCTTGTAAGCATTTCTTGATCTTTCTTTTAATACTTTCTTTCATTCTACATATGTTTATGTTCTTGCATAGATGTATGATTCCTATGGTGTTTGTGTTAATTTTTCAAAAAGAAATGAAATAACATCTTGACATCTTTTATAAAGTGGAAGTAATATGTTTATGTCTATGTTTTTGGTAAGGTGAGTTGAGATGTGAGTTGCAACAATAGAAATGAATGGATTAGGTTAGTTTTAGGTATGGTTTTGTTGTGGATTACTTGTGAATGAAGATTAGGTTAGATTAGGCACTATTGTGAAGTTTGGTGGAAATTTTGGAAGCATTTACGAAAAATGATGTTGCTGATCCGAAATTGTTTTGGGGTTTTGGTCGACCTAAAAATGTTTGCATTAGGCGATAAGGTATAGTTTTTGGAAAGCTTGTTTCGAGTAGATAGGTTTTCATATATCACACACTAAAATCGGATTTAAAACGACCAAGATATAGCGAAATGAAACATGAAACATTTTTCGGCAAAATAAGTGAATAGTGTGCTGATGTGAATAGTAAAACAGGATTTTGGACACTTTCGGACATATTTGAGCTTTTAAAACATTAGCGAAACATATGGTAACATAGCTATATTGTTTGGAATCATTTGAAATGTCTTTAACATATTTTAAGAAAAAGCGTAAAGGTTTCCTAAAATAGAAAGTTTGGTAAATATTAGCAAGGTAGACATGGAAGTTGAACGTTTCGGGTTCTCTAGTGCGTTTATGGAAATATGGATTAAGCCGACATAGGGGACGGTATTAATGTCCCGAAACTAAAAACTTTCCTAAAATGGAAACTTACTAAAAATGGCAAGTTTTGGTTAAACGCCGAAACTTAACGAAAAACTCTATAATTATATTTAGTCACGTTTTGTTAATTAAACAAAAGCACAAACACCCATGGATGTCTTTCTCTTTATAAACGATTCGTTTAAGTTTCGTATACTTCCCGCTTTCCTAAGACGCGTTATTTATCTAGGTCGCGGCTAGATTTCTATATCATCTTTCATATACGTGATTTACCGTTCGCTCATCTTGCTAAGGTAAGTTCATAGCCCCATGTTTTACTACTTTTACTTTACTATTTTGGGGTGAGAAACATTGCTTGCTTTTAAAATATGGACACAGTTACTTTACGTTGCATTTTCCTGATTTCGTGTTGCCTAAGTTACGAATAGACCATTAATGCCCGAATTATCATGTACCGTTAATTTCTTGACCGACTGGTTGGTTAAGCGAGCGCGAGTGTTATAAATAGATCTATTTGGGACTAATTATCCCTATCCAGGTGAGCAACGCTCACTACCCACGGGGCTCCCGATAAACGGATATATACCATGTCGGATTTCATTAGGTGATCTTGATCGGATACCTTTAGGGCCAATAAATTCTTATTTGGCATAAATATGCTTCATTTAATTGAGCTTCGGTGTCATTAGCTTAGCGCAACAGTAAATACTTTTTATGTGAAGTTGTATCTGTTATAACTGTCACGTGCGTACTGTGAACTTGTGGTCCACTTTTAATACTAAACTTAAACCTATGAATTCACTCAACTTTATGTTGACCGTTTTAGCATGTTTTTCTCAGGTGCTTAGCTGTGGATGTCTTTGCTTGCTTTATGGTGTTGCCTTGCATTGGACTGATTTTCAAGAACTATTATCTGCTGTTTTAACATCGTTGTCAATTTTCTAAAACTTTTATTCGCTTCCGCATATTATCTTTAAACTTATGTCAAACCTTAACTATTTTAATTAATGCAACGATGTTGGATTTTTAAACGTACCCTTAGAGGTCGTTCTTTGTATCTTGTGTGATGTATATTATGACGTCACGCCCCCGGACACGTGTTTCCGTCCAGGCCCCGTTTGGGGGTGTGACAGTTGATGTCATTGTACGACCCAGCAACAATAAAGAAAGCATGTCACATCCATAAGTCTTGCGACGCAACAACTTCCAGCAAAATGAATGAATTTGAACCATGATCATGTCTAACATAGTGCCCTTTAATGACGTACGAATAACCAAACCACTCTCAGTCCGTGCAATCAAGGCTTCCTAACATCCCCGGAAACCCGTGCTTTTCTTCATGATGCCGATAAAGTTTTACACCATCAGTCACCGTGGGTTTCCTATAAATACTCAAGTCCAAAAATTTCCATAACAAAACTACAAAAATGATCAAGAGATAGACGTGAACTTCTCTCACTCATTTTTAGATATTCATCGACAAAATCAGGATTAATGTCGTATGTTAGTTGACGAATTGCAGAGGTGCACTTTGATATGTGAGAAATCACATATTCGTTTTATACCAAAAATGACCCTAAAAAGATGAAAAATGTATATATTATGCTTGTATATGGTGTATTTTGTCTTTTGTGATGTGTAGGTACGGATATTACAAAAATCACAAGACAAAAGCCAAAAATCGGACAAAAACGAACACGAGACGGAAAGAGTACACAAGAGCCGGGTGTTTAGTCAACAAAAGTCAACAATGGTCAACCTTGGTCAACATATATGAAGACAAAACCTTTGAAAGCACCAAAAAGCCCTTAAATGTTAAATCATTTTCACCATAAGTCCCTAAATCAATAACATCGTTAGTCCTTTTATATTAAAAGACTAACGGTCGTTAAGTCCAAAATTATAACCCAATTCCTTTTTAACCATTTACGAGCCCATGAATAATAACAAATGGCCCAAAAACCCTTTACGAGCCCAAGTCAAACCATTTAAACCTCGGGTCAAACAAGAAACAAATGAAAAGAAAAAAAGCGCGAATGTTTTTACTATTCATCCTCTTCCCCACTTTACCCTGCATCAAATTAAGTGGGTAAAACCCACTTACATACACTTATCCTACGTGGCTTCAAAGATGCTAAGTACTAAGCTCCAACTCAGCAAAGAATTACATCATCAAAGCCAATGATTGGCTCTCTGACACAAGGAATGCCACGCGTTCTTCAAAGAAACACACCAAAATGAGGAAATTTACACTAAAATCAGTGTAAAAGAAGCACAAGGCTCCAAGAAGTTGGGATTGCCACGCTGGCAATCCGTGTGACTCTTATCTCATCCAAGGGCTTCAAATTAAAGAACAATGATTGGTTAGAAATTAAGGGCCAGGATCAAAGCAAGAGGAGCGTCTAAAGGACCTAGAAGCATCCACTCTTGCCTATAAAAGGGAGTTCACCTCACACACACGGAAGCATCTAGGAGTAGTATAGAAAGTAGCTTATTTAGATAATTTAGCTTATTGTATCGTTTTAGCTTATTGTATTTTCAATCAAAGTAATTTACTTTTTATAAAGCTTGTATTCAGTTCAAACATTCGATAAAAGTTTAGTTTTAATCTTGTTCAATTATCAATTCATGTTTTTACTCTAATGAACTATGGTTGATTAAGCTCTTTTGAAACTCAAATAAGCTCAATAAGCTTTTCTCATAACTAATAAGCTAGTTAGATACTCAGTTAAGCTCTCAAAGCTTAACTGAGCTTATTGTCACTCAAATTCCTCCCCAAACATACCTCAGCTTATTTTTGGAAGGGAAGCCAATTATGGAAGGGCAGATAAGCTGGAGCTTGTTGAGTAGCTTTTAAAAGCATTAATAGTCTTATTTGTGCAAAAGTTTTTGTAAGTCTTCATTTTACATTTTATAGCTTAATATTGCATTTTAGCTTATTTCTGCTTATTTCCTGCTTATTATTGTTTAGATTAGCTTATTACTGCTTAAATTTGTTGTTAGATGCTTATTTAGTTCAATTGTTAGCTTAATACTTAGTTTTCTTGATTTTGATATAAAAGAGTTGAAAAAACCAAAAATAGTAGCATAATTTGTAGATTTATTGTTTTGGCTTATTTGATTGTTGAAACTAGTTCATTAAGATTGTTATAAGCTTATTATCATCTGGTATCTTTAGTTTGAACTTTAATTCTGAGTTTCATAAGCTAAAAATGAATTTGAGCAAGATAAAGGGGTGTTTGGCACAAGACAACATTAACTTGAGTTAGTGCTATCAAAGGTCATTTAGTCCTTTAGTTTGATCTTAAATTTCATATTGAGGTTTATGGGGTTAGGTTTTAAGATTTTTGTTAGAGTTTATCATCTTTTGATTAGTTTTAGTATAAATTGTTAGTATCTGTGATCATAAGCTCATGTTCATTTGCATTTTGAGCTTAATCTTGTTTTAGCTGGTTTAGTCAATCACTTTACTCTTATTTTAGTGCTCATAAAGTCTAGAATCCAAGTCCTTAAGCCTGCATTGTTTGATTTGAGATTTGGTTATAAAATGTGTCAAGTGCATCAGCTAGCATAAATTAGTTTTGGCCATTTTCAAGCTAAAGTTTCAGCTAGCATAAGTAGGATTAAGCCTTTCAAACTTAGAGCACAACTAGTTTGTAGGCCAATCTAGATTAGTTAGGACTTATTTCAAGTTAAATAGCTTATTTGTGTATCTGTTTTTGATCTGCAAGCTTGTACTTTGTCATTTCATAAAAACTTTAAAAACAAAAAATAGTGTATTCTGCTTAAACAACCTTTTTTAATAGGATTTTTCATAGCTTAAATAGATTTTAAAATACTTTTCAAAAGTAAATTTAGATTGATTATATGATAGGATTTCAAATGGTATAGGTCTTATAGCTATAAGGATCCATTTGCTTACTTAAAAATAAGCTTAAAAGTGCCTTATAGGACTGTTTGGTAAACTGTTTTTTGTGAGAAAATAATTGCTTATTGGCTTTTCCAGTCTATGGCTTATTGTTTTGTTTAAATATTGTTCAGTTGTGCTTATTAGTTTTGTTTTTAAGTGTTTATAGCTTAGTTGTTTGTGGTCTGAGCTTATTTGAGCTTATAAGATTCTAAGGTTTAGTGAAAAAGCTTATAATTCTTTTATGAGGTTTTTAAGTTCAAATTCTGGCTTATTTGTTAAGTTTCAAAAAAGTTTTCTTCACAAAAAGTTGCTAGTTTTAAGTTGTTTTATAACTTTGTTCAAAAAAATTTGAGAAAAAAATAAAAAAGGGAAGTAGGAAAGTCAGGGGTAAGCAAGGCTCGAACCCCTAACCTCTACCCACCTCAACCTTTCAACACCTCAACACAACACTCACTACCACTGCGCCCTTGAGACTTTTACGTCCAAGGGTGCACTTATTATTCTTTTAACCCATTTATAGTTCATAATTCAAATGAGTACTTCGAGTGCTTATTTGAATTTTCCAGGTTTATCAGTTTAATTTTTTTTTCTAAAATAGCATTTTTCCTGATTTCTTTGTTACTTAAGCAATTTTTAGGATTTTTCTTAAAATTTTATTTCAAACTTTTATATTTTTCGTACATTTATTTAGTTTAAAAACTTTAAAAAATCATAAAAAATTAAATAAAAATCAAAAAAATAATTTTCTTTTTCTGAAAATTTTCTTTTATTATTAAGTAGGTTTACAAATTAAATTTGCGTTCGTAGGTCTTAAATTTGATAAACTTGCTTTTTAGCCGCGTTTCTTTTAATCCCGTTAACGTTTTCGTAGATATTTTTATATGTGCCTTTATTTGCCCACTAGTAGGATTTAGTTTTCGAAACCAAAGATCTTAGAACCATTCAAATCATTGTCCAAATAAAAACGGAGTCTCAATTCATAATTCTTGGGGTATAAACGACCCGGTGAACACTTACCGGTTAACGTACGATATTTTGTGGAGAATTTGCTTTTAATCTTTGTCCTCAAGGATTTCTAGTAAATTTCTTATACTTTAGTATTATACGTATATATAATTTGAGAGCAATCAACTACGAACCAACACTTTCAGCGGTTCGGATCATTAAGATGCGAACGAACATATTGAGAAAGTTCTTGAGATCGTGGATTTATTCCACATCCCTAATATTACTATAGACCAAGTGATGCTTAGAGCCTTCCCTATATCCTTAACTGGAGCCGCAAGTCGTTGGCTAAGAAACAAGCCATCTGGTTCGATTACAACTTAGGAAGATCTGAAGACAAAGTTTCTAAGCAAATATTGTCCACTTGCTCGTACTGCAAAGAAAATGGAAGAGATCAACAACTTTTAGCAAGAACTGGATGAAAACCTCTATCAAGCTTGGGAGCGATTTAAAGAACTC